>PVJS01010808.1:0-47158 GCA_004027185.1 Glis glis | reverse complement strand
AACCCCACTTTCTCACCCTGCACTAGAGTCAACTCCAGATGGATCAAAGACCTAGAAATCAGACCAGAGACCTTGCAGCTACTCGAAGAGGGCATAGGCCCAACACTTCAACACATAGGCACAGGTAAAGACTTCCTCAACAAGACCCCAAAGGCACAGGAAACTAAAATGAGGATCAATACGTGGGATTGCATTAAACAGGATTCTTTTTAAATCAGAGAGTTAATAAAGATGTTGGTGTGCTAATGCTTATAAACGAATCACTTTTCTGTAGCAACAGTAGCATTTATATTTACCAAAAGCCTACTATTATCCAAGATTTGTGGTATGCCAACAACATAATATTCTACTATGAGTTTAAAGTACAAAGGGCTGTATTTGCAAAACAATTATGAGAAAATAATCATAATGACCACAACAGAGGCCAAAGACTGTCAAGTTATTTCAAAGCTTTGTATCTGTTTAATATAAGGATTAAATACTTAATTTCTGAATATCAAGGCAATATATTCATGGATTTCACTTATGTTACAATTCTCCTTAACACTGAATGAAGAATAAAACTGATGTGCTCTATGTTGGTCTTTCATAGTGAATTTTTATTATCTACATCAATGATTTGGGGAGAGAAAGAGATGAAGGTTCAAAAAGAATAGACACATGAAAAATCACTTGCCTTTGGTTCTACAATGCCTTATTTTTTTTCCAAGAGCTTCCTTAATGTTAAAATTTTGATATGAAGATCACTAGAAATATCTTTCTGAGAGCCCATACGCTTGCTCCTCTACAACTAAGTGTGGGGAATATTAAAAGACATTGAGACTGGGAATAACTCAACTATTACAACAACAGAATGGCCAGCCATTGCCCTCCTATAACAATTACACCTCACCAAACACCTGATATTTACACCATACTGTGAGTGGTACTTTCCAAGCATTGTTAATAATTTTCACAAAAAACTCAATTGCATATTATCATTATCATACAAATATGAAGAAATTGATACTTTAGAGAATGAATAATTTGACTACCACCTCCAGTTTAGTAAGAAATAGAGCTGAGATTCCAACCCAACACTACCAGGAGTTCTAGGACTCTTTACAACATGCCTTACTCTGAGACCAGTTTTCTACAAGTAGTTAGGGTAAGTCTATGCATACTTATAAACAAACTGTTTTCATACTTTTCCTGCTACTCACATTCTCCTAAAAGCTTTTGTACCATTATTATGGATAAATATTAAACCACCTGCCAGCCTCTTCTAAGCGTCTATCCTCCTAGAGCCTCAAAAAGTAGAGGATGAAGTGGCTCCGCCTCCCTCTGGGCCCAGACAAAACTGTGAAGTCTCAAAGAGGATACATACTACCATTCTGGTTGGTATGCTATGTACTCCGTTGAAATGTTCTGAAATTTTTCTTTCTTACATAATTGCATTCTGAGAAAATGTAAATGTTAAGTGTTAACAAGCATCACATCGCTTGTGACAATAAGAGGCCTTTTTGATGTCTCTGATGGCAATGGGAGAAGTTGCGAAGTGGGAAAAGGCAGGTCTGAGGGAGCCTTTCATAGGCATATAAAAGTTAAATGACAGAGCCCTTTATAATCCTGCCAACATGTAAATTCTTGAGTCTATTAAGGACTGAAAGCTTCGTCTGTATAAAACTGACAAAATACATCAGACTTTAATTGACAAGAGGTTGATAATGGAGAGGAGATGTGCCTTAATTGGCACGCTCTCGCTGAAAAGACAGAATTTAGTAGTGCCATTGTAATTATTTCTAGCCATTAATCCTGCAATCATCTAGTACTTTCTCCATACATTACAGTAGGAAGCATTCCCAGCTTTCAATTCTATGATATTTAAAAAGCAAAGCCTAGTGAAAACGAAAACATCCAGACTAGATTCATTGCTTTACTAACTGCTCTGGAGAGCCATAAACGGACTTTTAAATCATGAATGGTCAGGGTGAAGAATATGTTCCATTTAATTATTTCCAATAACCATTCTAGATTCAGATGCCCATTAATCATTACTCACATCTGTTGCATTAATTAGTTAATTAAGTAGTTAATATAATGTGTAAGATGTTTCTTTTTTATATGAGGTTTTGATTATTCCTATATTGCTTTTAGACAGCTGGATAACATAACGCTAAAGTCATACTCCAAGAATGGCCACCTGTGGCAATTATAACTGACAGTCTTCCCCAAAACGTGAAGAACTATGAGAATGACAAAGTCTTAGGCCTTCAATGAACCTTTTTTTGTGTGTGTGTGGTACTGGGGATTGAACCAAGGTGCATTCTACTTCTGAGCGACACCCCAGCCCTATTTTATTTTTCACTTTGAAATAGGGTCTTGCTAAGTTGCTGAGGCTGGCTGGGAACCTCTGCGATCCTCCTGTCTCAGCCTCCCAAGTACTGGGATGGCAGGTGTGCACCACCACTCCTGGCTTCAATGAACCATTTTAAGTACAAGCCACAGTAATTACTATTTTTTCTTTTGCTTTTTCAAGAACCCATAAACTCATTCATACAATAGATTCATTTTTCTTTTAATTTGTATGCAAGTAATCTCATAGGATATGTAAAATTGCAGTGCTCACTAATCTGAATAGGTCATTAATCCACCCTACCATCTATGCATTTTTTTAAAAAAATTCAAGATTCCCATTTTAACTATAATTTTCAAATACTTAATTTAAATTCAATTTACAAGTATTTAAATTTATATGTTTAGTCATTTTTAAAGAAAAAAAACCCCATTTAGCATTTAACTTCTAACCAATTTTAAGTATTAAACTCTAAATTTAAAATCAATAAAGGAATCATTACAATGTGGCCCAGAAAAAAGGCCAAAAAGTATATGTCAATGAAAGTTGAATGTAAACTCAAAATTCTAATTATCTTAATTGCACAATTTCCTGCTCATTCATCCACTTCTTACTTTAGAGATTTTCATATTATATCCAATCTCTGATATTTAATTAAAAATCAATGTGGACTTGCATTCAGTTACTGATTTCCACAACTGCTTCCTAAATAAATATGTATTCCAGTATGTTGACACTGTAGCAGATTATCAAACATATATTGTTGATGGTTATTTCAGTCCTTTTTCAGATTGGAGGGCACACAACACTTTGAATTAAAAATGTAGCCGGGCGTGGTGGAGCACGCTTGTAATCCCGGTACTTTGGGAGGCGGAAACTGGAGGATCCAGGTTCGCGGCCAGCCTCAGCCCTCTCTCTCTCTCTCTCTCTCTCTACTTAGTGAGGCCCTCGGCAACTTTGTGAGACCCAGTTTCAAAATAAAGTATAAAAAATAGGGCCGGGGGTGTAGCGCGGAGGTAGAACGCCCCTGGGTTCAATCCCCAGTACCGCAAAAAAAAAAAAAATGTATTTGCTAGAACCTATCCAAATAAGGCCATCCTCTGATATTAATGTTTTTTTTTTCTACAAGCTCTACTGTTAGGAAAAAGACATTAGGAATTTTATTTCATTTTATTTTTGGTACAGGAAATTGAACCCAGAGGAATTATACCTCTGAGCTACATCCTCAGCCCTTTTTTCTTTTTTCTTTTGAAATAGGGTCTAAGTTGGTGAGGATCTCCTTAAGTTTCTGAGGCTGGCCTCAAAACTTGTATTCTACCTGTCTCAACCTCCCAAGTGTCTTAGAAATTTATTTTAGAAGCCAGTCTCCAAAATACTTGCTGGTATAAGTACAAATCTTCTGTATGTGTGGTTTCTTGAGTAAGAAAAGATGCCTAGATATGAATTTTACCCATGGTAAAATCTTCAGAGGGGGAGGGAATTGAGTTTTATTCAATTAATTAAGACCCATAAGTGAAATCATCTTACAGAAATTTTCAACCACCAGGACTGAAGGCAAAAAGGTATTTCTGGCCAATGAATAACCAGTAGGGGACAGTGCAGTCATTAAAAGTTTGTGTACTGGAGTCTGACCACCTGAGTTTGAAGTCTGAACTACCATTTACTGACTGTCAATTTGATGAAAATCAATTGACTGGATATGTGTGAGCTCATTTCTCGCTTCTCTATTCTGTCCCATTGGTCGCTGGGCCTGTCTTTATGCCAGTACCATGCAGTTTTAATTGGTATCACTTTGTAGTATAGTTTGTAACCAGGTAGTATGGTGTCTCCAGCTTTGTTCTTTTTGCTCAAGATTGACTTTGCGGCTGGGCATGGTGGCGCATGCTTGTAATCCCAGTACTTTGGGAGGCGGAGACCGGAGGATCCGGGTTCGTGGCCAGCCTCAACTCTCTCTGTCTCTGTCTCTGTTTCTGTCTCTGTCTCTGTTTCTCTCTCTGTCTCTCTCTCTCTCTCTCTCTCCCTACTTAGTGAGGCCTCCGCAACTTCGTGAGACCCGGTTTCAAAATAAAGTATAAAAAATAGGGCCGGGGGTGTAGCGCGGAGGTAGAACGCTCCTGGGTTCAATCCCCGGTACCAAAAAAAAAAAAAAAAGATTGCCTTTGATATTTGTGGATTTTTATAATTCCATATGAACTATAGAATTGCTTGGCTCTATTTCCGTGAAAGATTGTACTGGAATTTTGATAGATATTGCATGAAATCTGTAGATTACTTCAGATAGTATGGACAGTTTAGCAATATTAACTCTTTCAATCCATAAAAATGTGTTATCTTTCCATTTATTTGTGTCCTTTATATTTTCTTTTCTTATAATTTTAAGTATACATAATTGTCAGTATTCATATTTGTGGAAATATCAGCACATAACACTTTATAATATCTTTCATTCATTCCAAAATTAGCTGTGACCATTAGAAATAAAAAAGAAATAAAGATTCTTCCCATCTGCTGTCTCTGTTTCCTTTTCTCAGACATAATGTTTGGTGTGCATCTTTCCAAACCATATTCTATGCTCTATTGTTGTTAAGTACCTTTTCTAAGACAGGGCTTGTTTTACATATAAAGGACAACCAAGGGAATGTTAGATAACATATATTACCATTATATTTTTATGGCTTGACTATCATTAATTTTTAATCATTTTTATCTCTTCACTGTAAAATAGTTAAAATAGTTTAATTGATTGGGGAAGAATTTAGGCATGGAGAAGGGCCCAGGAAAAGTGTATTATGTATGTATGCATGTAACTAAAGCTGGATGTATCTTATAAAGTTATAAAAACCAGAACATAAGTTTTTAATGACTCCAATGACATTTAAAAACACAACTGTCCTGTTAATACCAGGTAAATGAAGGGAAAAAAAAAACAGAACATCAAGGAAGACCCATGCCTGTGAAATGAAATTACCAGCATAAACTTGATGATTGAAAGAATACTGCATAAAAGCAAAGCTGCATGAAATAGGTTGGTTTTGGTTCTAGAATATTCATGAAATATTCTCTATAAAAAACAAAATGGAATTGACAGTCATTTGTTTGATTTCAAATTTCTTTAGCAGAAGAGCCTGAACCTCAACGTCTTTATGGGAGGGGGTAAGAGGGAAATACACTAACACACATGACGTATATACGTAAACTTATCAGAGTCGATTACTATGCTGAGCACGCAAAGGAGGGAAGGGGGAGGGAATAGGGTGGGACTTGAGGGAGGGCTAAATGAGCAATGTGTGCATGCATGCTTCTGATACCCTGACACTTATCAAAATGTATAACTACAATGCACCAATGAATGAAATAAAAAAAGAAAAAAAATAAATATCCGAAGCCATAAGAACATATAGAACAGAGAGGGGACTTTCTACTTTGCCTTCATTTTAGAAAGGAAAAAAAAGTACACTTGAAGCTTAAGATAGTGCTCATCTTTAAATGCATACATATAAACTTATATAGTAATGTGCTGCCAAATGATAGGGATACATTTTGAAAAAAATGCATTGTTAGGTTATTTTGGTGTTGAATGAACATCTTGGAGTATACTTACACAAAGATGGCTAGGATGTCATCAGGTGATACAATCTCATGGGACCACTGTTAAATAATGTGGTCTGTCATTGACCAAACTATCTTTATGTGAGGTGTGACTATGTAAACAATATATGTTTACTTTTAGGGAAATGCAATATCTATTAACTATATTAATTAGTAACATAACATAGTATTTCCTCTAAACAAATGAATTTACCCTTTTTGAGAAGCTACTTTTTATTCCCTTCCTTTAAATGTTTAGTTCAAATATATAACCTTATAAACTCCAGAACTCCATGGTTCTACTTAACTCAGAGAGAACTTGAGAAGATATATCAGCATTTAGATTGTTAAAACATATTTTAAGATATTGGATTTATATATAGTTTAATGATTTGTGATGGGTAAAACAATTGATTGAAAAGCATTTCTCAATGTCAGCATCTTTTTTAAGAGTATTTGATACACATTGGTTGAACTGAATATTTTCCAAGCATTGCAAAGTGTAGAGTTTTACCAAAACTCCTCCAAATGTTCTCTTTATACTGTGCTTGTAAGGCTGATGGGTGCAAACTTTAAGAGGCAATTGAATGAACACCAATAACAGTAATAAATTTGTTGGGTGCAAAAAATATCAAGTGATGCTGACAAAGCTTTAGGCTGAATAAAAAAGGAAAGTAATTATCATTCAATATGTATTGTCTTTCAGACCACTGTCATTATATAATAAATTTAAGCATTTGAACATTTAATGAAAAATGATTTCTTAAAGCAATTGATAATAAAGGCTAAAATAATTCATAGTAGTTATTTTTGCTACTCAAATGCAGTATAATCTAAATAAAATAAGGAGCACTAATTTCTGAGGCGCTCAAGAGGCACAGAGATCAGGCTTCCTCGCCACGAGAGTATCATCTACTACATTCCTCCCTGCCCCCAACTTTGTTTTTTTTTATGTTTTTATTGGTGCATTGTAGTCTCACATCACAATGAGTCAGTTTGGTGTTAACATACATGCACACAGCTCTTGGTGTCTCTCCCCCCCCGCCTCCCCCCCACATGTAGCACTGAGAATGATGTTGGTATAATCTCATATATACACATTGTTTATGACAGTAATTCCATGGATTCACTACTTTCTTACCTTTCCCCTTCCCTTGTACCCCTTCCCTTGCACCACTATGAGTTCTCCTTTGTCATTGGAGTCCCTTTGTGTCCCCACTACTCCCTAAGTTGCTCATATTAATGAAAACATATGACCCTTCATTTTTTGTGATTGCCTAATCTCACTTAACATAATGTTCTCCAGATCTTTTCATTTTCTTGGAAATGCTGTTATTTTGTTCTTCTTTATTGCTGAGTAGAATTCCATTGTGTGTATTTCCCATAATTTTGTAATCCATTCATCTGTTGATGGACATCTAGGTTGGTTCCATAATTTGGTCACTGTGAATTGTGCTGCTATGAACATGGGTATGCATATATTACTGTTGTTTTCTAGTTTCAGTCCCTTAGGTATGATACCCAGTAGTGGAATAGCCGGATCATATGGTGGATCCATTCCCAGTTTTCTGAGGAATCGCCACACTGATCTCCACAGTGGTTGAACTAGTTTGCAATCCCACCAACAGTGTAGTAGAGTCCCAATTTCCCCACATCCTCGCCAACATTTGTTGTTGTTTGACTTGTCAATGCTTGCCATTCTAATTGGGGTCAGATGAAATCTTAGAGTAGTTTTGATTTGCATCTCCCTGATTGCTGCCCCTCACTTTGGAATCACCCATGGGTGCTGGCTGTTCCTCTGATCCACCAATCCACTGCACACTGTTAGCTTTTGCTCATGCAGTTTCCATGCCATTAAATACAGTTGCTCCCTTCCCCACCTTTAAAGCTTTTATTTCTTATAAAGTATAGCCCTTTGCTCATCAGAAGGAAGATTCCTCTCTAATCCATAAGTTTACACTCTCAGAACTGCATTGCTATGCATTACTAAACAGCACATAGCTCAGAAGAGTAGCTGAGCAAATATAGTTTCCTCACAAATTTCTCCAATTCCTAGGACTGTAACTAAAAGGAGACATCAGAGGCTGCCATCCTGCCCAGGATTAATGCACCACTAAGGAAGCCAGGAAGTTTTAATTCAAATGATTAAAATGTGTTCGTGCCGCCAGTGCAAACCCATTAAGCACTCATCGTGAAGCCGGTTGCCGAGATCTTCCGAATGTTGTCTTTCCATTTGCTCAGGACTCTGATCCCATTTGACTTCAAGAAAATGGTGTAACTGTTCCAGACACCAGTATCCTTCAGATCTTCTCTTTGACTGAGATCTTATGGGCTATAATGTATGTTTTTATGTATCTTGAGTTTCTCTTTAAAAGCTATAAAATTGCAGTCCTGTTTAAAATATGTTTACATCTAGGTGTGGTAGTGTGTGCCTGTAATCCTAGCACTTGGGAGGCTGAGACAGGAGGATCACAGTTTAGCAAGACCCTGAGCAATTTAGTGAGAACTTACTTCAAAATAAAAAGGGCTAGGGTGTAGCTCAGAGGTAGAATGCCTCTGCATTCAATCCTTGGTATCAAAGAAAAAAAGCAATAAAATAAAAATTTTAAAAATATGTTTGCATTTTCTAGTTATAGCAGGTAAGCCCCAAATTAATTTTAACAAAATTAAAAATTGCAGATGTAATGGTAAATTAAAGACAATACTTCTAAGGAATAGGAAAAATATGCCACACTTAAGAATGTATACAGTAAGGGGTGACTGAACTTGAAATGTCTTGGCTCTTATTTTTATAACATTAAAATAAATGTTTTTATGGAGAAGATAGTTGGTTGGATTTATTCACTTTTATGGCTACTTAATCATGGTCAGAGTCTCTTTTCCATTTTCTACTGTTAAGTATTCATTCCTCTAAGCCCCATTTGAAACATAAACCATGACTGGGCTAATACCTTTCCTCTACAATTATCTGCTCTATCCAAGTTTAAGTTATTCAACAGCTATTACATTAATTATGTCTATCGGTTAGATTATTCCCACACGTCCCATAGACATTCTTTGAAACTGAGCATTCACTTTGTATTTATGCATATTTCATTGTTATAGAACTTTATATTAAGAAAAGCAATCCTAGGGACTGACTTTTATAATAAATAACCTAATATTCACAGTCCTTCCTTTATGCTTGCTTAGTTATGTTCATCTTCATGTTACGTGTTGAAGAATAAGGAAACTGCTGCTTATCCAAATTGAGAATCTTCTGCTACCTTTGCCACATTTTACTATTCCTGTCTCCCATGTAAACTTTGTGTTCAAGCTACGAGGAGGCTGGTAGCTATAACTGCTTAGAAGTACCATCATTCAGTTATTTATAGCATAGAATTAAACTACAAAGAAATACAAAATGACCCACCGATTCTACTTTTTGGAGCATTTGAGACATACGACACCTCCTGTATGTTTCTTCAATGGCAAAAATTATGCAGATATATAATATCATATATAATATAGATATAATGTCATATAGTATAAAATGTATAGTATTAGATCTGTGAATATTCATATCCATACTTTCAGATGCTTAAGTCTAGCTTTCTTAAGTGAAAATTTGGGAGTCTTTATTTATTTACTTAACTCTTACTACTTACCCTATACCAGATTCATTTAGTTCTTATTGTTTACCATGAATTGTTCCAAGCTCTAAGCTGAGGAGTTACAAAGCTGAAGAAGGTGCAGTAAAATGGTGCAAATATGCGTGGAGTATTTTGGGAGACCGATTGAGAATTAACTCAGCCAAGGGCATAAGAGAAGTTTCCTATGGCCCTTAAGCTGAGACTTAAAAAGTTTAAATAGGAGCTGGGCAAAGAAGTAAAGGAAAGACATTTAAGGCAAAAAACTATAAGTAGTCATTGGTTTTACTAGCCTTGAAGTTATCAATGGCAATTTGGTAGAAATCAGAATGGAAACAGTAGAAAAGTGTTTGGACCATGAGGGAAAATAGACAAACAACAGAACACCTTTGTACGTTTTAATATAAAAGCATAGACATAAAATAAAATGCAAATAAATTAATTTTATCCATAAAATAAATGTTTGGTAACAGTGGTATATGCACATGAAGAAAGAAAGTTAAGCAACTACACAGCTAATTTTCCATTTTAAAAAGAAGCAGAGTTGCTTGCTAAAATGAAGGGTGTTTGGCTGTTTAAGGAAGTTTATGACAGGCGGTAGATAAGAGACCTGATGAATAAAAACATTGCCAATTAGCACCAGGGTCCTAGTCAACTGAGGTTGTAAACCATGAATCCAGCAGCGCTGACTTTTATATTTGAGTGAGTTCTTCAAGCCCATGTATGGCTCGGTGAATGATTCGTAGGGTAGATGGTTGGAAACGACTTTGGAGGTTCATGTTAAGACTATTGGCATGATAGTCATTGAAGTAATAGAGACTGGGGTGGATGGGAAAGATATAAAGTCATGAAGAAAGTATGGTTTAGAAGAGCAAAAGGTCTGAAGATCTTGATAAGGTTTAGTGATAAAAGTAAAGAGACAGGAGTTTATGGGGAGAGTTTGGTAAATAGGAATAGAAGATTTTATAGGTAGGTGATACAACTGTGATTGTTATGGATTGAATTATATTCCCTCAAAAATTCAGATGTTGAACCAGGCATGATGGTTCACATGTACAATCTCAGCTACTCTGGAGACTGAGGCAGGAGATCACAAGTTTCAGACTACATTGGGCAACTTAGTAAGACTCTGTCCTGAAATTAAAAATAAATTTAAAAGGGCTGATGATATAGCTTGCCGATTACCTAGCATGTTCAAGGTCTTGGGTTCAATCCCAAATATCAAACACACACAAAACAAAAACAAAATCTTCACATGTTGAAGTCCTAACCCCCACTAATCAGGATGTGACTGTATTTAGAAGTAAGATATTTTAAAAAGTAATTAAGTTTAAATAAAGGCATTTGGCCCATGGTCTAGTACAATTGCCCTTCCGTTAGATTAGGAGATTAGGACTCAGATATGCACAGATGAAAATTAAGTAAAGACATACGGAAAAAAAATGGCCATTTACAAGCCAAGCCAAGAAGAGAGACCTCAGAAGAAACTAACCCTGACAATGCCTTTATCTCTAATTCTAGCCTCCATAATTCTGAGAAAACAAAGTTTAGTTGCTTAAGCCGCCCAGTCTGAGGTAGCTGTGATGACAGCCAGGCAAATAATACTGTGAGCAATATGGACCCCTGCAGCCACACTCAGGAACCACCTGAATGCCTCTCCAGATCTCCTGCCACCCCAGGCCAGATGAGAAAGTCACAAAATGAGGATGTTATAACAATCTGTGTATTCTAATTATTAATTAAATGTCTTTATGCACATTGTAGACTATGTATATGCTAATTAGATGTGTTAACATAACTGTTGGCTTGCACACTGTTTTTATTTTTATATCTGTCTGGGTTAAAGGCTACAAACTTCTGATAGCAAGACCTGGGTCTTAATCTTACTGTTTTGTGTTTCTGATCCTTCTTAGTGTCTACAGACTGAAGTATTTTTGCAAATGTTCAGTTAACCTAAAAGATATACTCCTAAGAACGTAAAAGACATCCTGCTTTATTTTAATATATAATCCTAGAAATAACACATGATAATGTGTTTATACTTACAAAGTTTATTACCTAAGTTCCTCTTTGCAGCAAGTATAGACAAGAGAGGTAGGAAAAGTTCTATTTGATATTGTAAATTACAATAAAAGAAATTTCTAAAAGATTACTTATCTAACGTAACCACACAGACCACATGTATATTTTTTCATTCTTTTTAATGATAAAGGGGGGAAGAAGTATAAAATAATGAAGCAGTATTTTCATTGTTGGCATGTCCCTAGGCACCTTCCACAATATGCCAAAGAAACAAGAGATCAGATGCTATTAAAGACACACAGCACCGCATCAGAGTAGAATTTCTCATTAGCTAGAGTGCTTGGAGACTGTGTGCTTTTCCGAAGGGTCATCTATAATAACTTTGATCTCAGAATTTATGGCTGAAAGGTCCTTGATCATGTTACCACCACTGCCTTTTGTGTGTTTCATTGTAATCATGATGAATTTTCTTAAGATGTACACCTTTCATGATCAGGTACAAATGCCCTAAGATATGATTAATGGTTGGTACTAAATTGGATTTTTTTTCACATGCAGGAAAACAATCATAAGTCAGACAAACAACCAAATAAACATTCACAGAGAGCTGCTTTTTCAAGGAATCAGCATAAAGTAAAATATTGAAAATCTGGTGCAGTGTCAAGTTTTTATGGGAGAGTTAGAAAGTAGCTGTCTCAGCCTAAGTGCCATGGCTTTAAAATTGTACTGCCGCTATTTCAGTCTCAAAGAGCTGTGTAAGGGAGACAGGAACTATAGATGAGACTGAGACTGGGCCACTGAGAACCTTTTTTTTTTTTTTTTGCGGTACTAGGGATTGAACCCAGGGGCATACTACCTCCGAGCTACACCCTCAGCCCCATTTTTATTCTTTATTTTGAAACAGGGTCTCATTAAGTTGCGGAAGGCCTCACTAAGTAGCTGAGGCTGACTGTGAACCTGCGATCCTCTTGTCTCAGCCTCCATAAGTACTGGGGTTACAAGTGTGCGCCATCACCACGCCTGCTACTGAGAACCCTTGAGTCTGGCTCTGAAACACTGATTTAGCATCTCAATCCTATATTTACAGAAAGGGTTCCCAATCAATCTTCTACTTCCTAATAATTCTATAAATCCACTGAACTAATCAAAAACAAGAAAGCAAAATAACTTTTAGGGTGAATTTCCTCCTAACCTTGATTCAAACTGAAATATAGTAAGAATAAATGAGAGTATTTGGAAATTGTAGAAATTTCCTCTGATCATGGGATTTCAGCATTAGAAGACATGTTAATAGGCTTTTAGACCCTTCAGAGGTAGTCAAACCAACCTTCTGAGATCAGTGGTTCTCAAAATTTTAGCATGTATTTTGGTTAAAACATATATTGCTAGCACTCCCTCCCCCCAAGTTTTCTTCAGTAGGTTTGGAGTGGCACCAGAGAATTTGGATTCTAGCAATTCACCAGATGACAGTGATGGTATTGGTTTTGGATCACACTTGGAGAACCTCTGCACTAAATTATGATTTTAGTCTTTGATCACATGCAGTGGTAGGGAATCACTAAATTAATCCAGCTAATAGTTATCAAGGGTCATCTCTCTGATTGGAATTGCACTGGTGTATACAGATCATAGGAAAACTTAACTAATGTTGAAGAGCTCAAGTTTAGTGAGTGAAATGAACATATGCAGGATTTCAGTAAAGGATTAAAGGATAATATGGCCATAGACACAGGGCGTTATGAGAGAGTAAAGGAGGGTCATTGTCCTGAAGTAGGGTTCAGAGATACCTGCCTGGAAGACAGGCCACCTACACATGATCTCAAAATGAGGAGCTTGGGAATCAAACTCCAGGCAAAGGAAACAGTAGGATAAATGGAACAGAAATGGGAAATAGCCAGGTATATGAAATACAAGCAACCGAGATGGAAAACTCACAACTTTTGTTACAAATTCAAGAAAAGAATTTTTTAAAAATGTTAGTTGGCTATCGTAATTATAAAGGATCTATATGCACTTTCCTACCATTTCCTAATAATGGTAATTAAAATGTCAAGTATGATAGAAAGTTTCACATTTCCCCATTATATCTTTGTATCTCTATTGTAGACCTCATTAGAAATTGTGAGATTTGATTGTGAGAATGAATTTATCATGCATATAGAACACTTACTTATATGAATGCCCCAAATGGCCTAGGAAATTTCTTTCCACCTAGAGGTACACAAAAGTTGTTTTTATGTTGTTTCCTGAAAGTGAGGAAAAAGCATTTCACCTTGTTTTTAAAGTGCAAATAAAATAATAGTAAAGGTAACAAGTCTTTGCCTTTCCAGGGCGCCTAGAAGTCAAGTAATGAGGGGTCAGGTAATGAATCTTCTCCATGAAAGCTTTTAGACGGTAGAAGCTCTAGACTGTGAAGTAGTCACAGAACTCTGACCTTGTTAGGCCTTCCATCAAGCTGCCTGCTACCCTACTGATCAGGGGAAGGCAAAAGAGTTGTCCATGAATTACAGTGCCATGGGAGACTGTGGTAGGCCAGAGAATAACAAAAGAGCAGAAAATTAGTAAACTGAGGAAGATGTTTTCAGGCCTGAAAAAGGTAACAGCTAACCCAATTCATACCCAAACTGAGCATGATAGTATGACAAAGAAGCTTGTGACTCATACACATAATGCCGAGCAAAAGACCAGAGACAATATACTGTATGAATCCATGTAGACATAGTTCAAAAACACACACAACTGATCTAGAGTGCTGGAATTCAGGATAAGAGTCTATGGGGAGAGAGTAGGGGCAGATTGAGAAGAGGCAGTAGGGAAATTTCTTGAGCAGCAATAATCTATACTTTCACATAGGTGTTATGCGTGTGTGTGTGTGTGTAACCTCATTGAGCTGCAAATTTGTTTTGCCACTTTTTCTACATATGAATTATACTTCATAATAAAAAGTTTTTAAATACAAAATTTTAATTTTTACTTTTATTTTATTTTATTATGTGGCACTGGGGGTAGAACCCATGACTTTTACTTGTTCAGAAGTTTTTCTCTTAATATATGTATGACATTCTGGTTTCAGAACTCATATGAGTCTGGCCACGGTGAATATTATATTGAGGTAAATGGTCTGTTTTTCAGGTGAAACAGAAAACTAGTGTTTGCATTTATTTGTTATTTATTTATTTAGTGGTATTGGGGATTGAACCCAAGGACATTCTACCTCTGAGCTACCCTTTTTATTTTTTATTTTCAAACAGGAACTCCCTAGGTAGGAAAAAAGGCATGGGGAGCTAATGGCACCGAGATAGGATACCAAGTCCTTCCCTCTAAGAATATTGTTCTGCCTGATCCCTGAAGTTCTATTATTAGAGATACATTCTCTACTTAAGAATCTTCTTCTCAGCTGGGCATGCTGGCTAACACCTGTAATCCCAGCCCTTGGGAGGCTGAGACAGGAGGATTGTAAGTTCAAGACCAGCAAGACTCTCAGCAACCTAATGAGAACCTGTTTCAAAGCGAAGTAAAGAAAGGACTGGGGGTATAGATCGGTAGAATGCCACTGGGTTCAATCCCCAGTACCACACACACAAAAAAAAAAAAGAAAAAGAAAACAAGTTCAAATATTCACATGTGATCTCTCTAGCACTTTCATCTTTCATTGGCAAATTGAAATAAACATACACAAAATTTATGGAAATTAAAGTTAATTTAAATATGATATTTAGCATAATACGAGGGATACAGCAAGTGTTAATTACTGTCTCCAACCCAGAGGTCAGAAAACAGCAATTATGAAAATTTTCCAATTTTAAACTCTTTTAATTTATTATTAGTATTGTTCCGGTGGCTTCTCTGAAGAATTTCAATTAAAATGTGAACAACTGCCATCTTTCTGGGATTATTTGCACAATCTCAGAAATTGGGCATGGCAACATTTTGTTCTAATATCCCACTCTTAAAAATATGCAATAAACTATTACCTAATTGGAAATAACTACTGAGAAGTCGCAATGCACCCATTGAAAGATAACAACAAAATAAACTCTGAACTAGTTTGTACACTGGCAAACTAAAATATATTTATAAAATCTCTATAGGGATCTTTGATTCCTACAGAGCCAGAATAAAAATATACCAAATTTTTGAAGAGTAAAGCAGTGATTCCAAAGCTTTGCTAACATTAGAATCACCTGGGGAGCTTTTCAAACTCCCAATGCCCAGATAACAGCTAATACCAATTAAGTCAGGATGTCTGGAGTTGGAGTTCGGCATCAATATTTTTTAAGATACCCAGGTGGTGCTTTAAAATGTGCAACAAAATTTGGAAACCACTGGAGTAAGGTAACAGTTTTATATCTACCACATCTGTTTAGAAAACATTTGAAATTGTATACAAAATTTAGTTTTGGGGGAACATGGGAATAATTCCCTGATACCTTTTTCCCACTAATCCATGAGCACTACCCTTCTCAGCCTACTTCCGCAATAGATAATCCAACATTATCTGGCTTTGGGGAAGGGAGAAAAGAAGAAAAGAAACAGCAGAGAAGACCAGAGGAGTATCTGAGAGTTTTCAATCATTCAGCATTAGGGGAATTTTAGTATTGCAACTCTGATTCTCTTATTATTATATCCCTAGATTACTTTGTGTCCAACACTGTGGTTGGATGTTGGTTCTACCTCCCCTTGTTTCTGGACACAGGTGATCTCATGAAAGGCAATTCAATGGAAGGCTCAGGCACTATCTCCGAACAGTGGTAGAGACATGATGAATAGTGAGGACAAGGCGCCATTCCTTCTCTCTCAGCGCCCCTCTGGGTGTGGCGCCTCCTCGCTTTCTCAGGATCACCAGCTGCATCTTCATGTCAGTTGGCTTCATTTTGTCATGGGATTCTTATTTTGTTCTTATAGCTGATGCTAGGAGTTTCCCAGGAAATGCAGAGGGAGTTTCCAGTTTTTTCATCTCTGACACCTTTTCTTTAGTTAATTATGGTTAATTCCTGTGGCACTAGCACGTATAAAACCGTATATTTAACAGTGAAGTACACTAGGTTCGCACATGTATTTCACTACCTCTGACCTTCAAGATGATATCTTACCTATAAAATATGGCGATGTCTCTCATCTTTCCTAAACTATTGCTAATATTCAAGCAAAGTAACCAGGAACAGATCGCATATCAAAAGCAGATAATGAGCCAGGCTTGGTGGTGCATGCCTGTAATCCCAGTACTTGCTAGGCTGGGACAGGAGGATCACAGGTTTGAGGCCAGTGTGCAGTAACTTAGTGAGACCATGTTTCAAAATAAATAAAAAAGGACTGGGGGTGTGTCCACTGGCTTTAATCCCCAGTCTCTCTCTCTCTCTCTCTCTCTCTCTCTCTCTCTTTCTCTTTCTCTCTCTCACACACACACAGGACAGTGTGTCAGGCAAAGTTGAACAAGCACACTCTACACTGCACAGAAACAATTGGGTGAAAGAACATCACCCATAAAAACAATAGTTTAAACATTGCTGTCATTGCCACGTAGTCTTGCTTGTATGTTCTACTTGTGTGGATCATTAGAAGGGGACTAGAGCGCACATTGAGTGAGAGGAAGAAAAACTTTTGAATGTGGCAGATAAACACACATCACCGAACACTATACCAGCCCAAACTGACAGGCTTGACTCATGTTCATTATCCAACCTGATTTCAGCTTTATATTTAGTCCCAGGGAATTTGCTCTCATTGTTGCTTCATATAAAATTAGAGTAGTTCTTATTTCCAAACTTAAATTAAGTCTGAAAATCATAACTAGATTTCATATACTTCATTAACTTACATAGCCAGACTCCAAATTGTTCTAGAATCATGTGGATAACAAGTCTATGAAATCAATGTTGCATTAACATGTAAATAATTCACATGGAGTAAGATGGCAGCTGAGTTAAGAAACTGCAGTGTAATTCTCCCCACAGATGCGTGGAGTTGAACAACTATTCATGTAGCAAACAACCTCCATAGGAGCTAACGAAATCAGCTGAAAGACCACAGTTCCTGCTTCTCCTGTAACAAAGGAAAAGATTTACCAAAGCAGAAGGAAAGAGTTGTCTGCATCACCCCTCTCCCAATTCAGAGAAGTCCAGCATGGAGACAGACATCTCCCACTTATGTGAGGAAGGAAGAATTGATTCCAGGCCTTAGACTTGAAGCCCAGTACCAGGTCAACCTTAGTGAAACCCAGTGCTGGTAAAAGTCCCATGACACCAACCCCCAGGCCAATACCTGTGGGCAAAACTGTTGGAACCGCATTAGGCCAGGTGGCAAACACACTGCCTCTACCATCTTTCCTCCAATACTTGTGGCAGAGCTGGGATCAAGAGTCCTGGGGAGGAGAGTGGGCATGCATGAAAGCTAGCACAGGGCTTTATCTTGGAGACCAGTACCAGAAAATAGGAGTAGCATACTTGCATCAAATAAATTAAACTTTAAATCAAAAGTCGTAAACAGAGTAAAGGAAGTTCATTATATAATGTAAAGGGGTCGATTTAGCAAGAGCAAATAACAATTCTAAACGTATATACACCTGATATTGTAGCACCCAAATGTATAAAGTAAGTATCGATAGACCTAATTGGCAATGTGGACTCTGATACAATAAGAATTAATGCCCAAATTTCAGCCATGGACAGATCATCCAGACAGAAAATCAACAATAACAAAAGAGTTAAATTTCACCCTAGGTCAAATGGACCTAGCAGATATCTATAGAACATTTCATCCAATAGCTGTTGAATACATAGTTTTCATAAGCCACAGAATAAGTTTCAACATTTTATTTTTTATATTACTGGGGATTGAACCCAGGGGCATTATACCTCCAAGCTACACTCCCAGCCCTATATTTATTTTTTTATTTTTGTTTTTGAAACAGGGTCTTGCTAGGTTTCTGAGAGTCTCGCTACATTGCTGAGGCTGTCCTCAAACCTACAATACTCCTGTCTCAGCCTCCCAAGTACTGGGATTGCAGGCATGTGCCATTATGCCTGACTTTCACAATTTTTAAAAAAATTAAAATCATATTGAATAACTTTTCTGACCACAATGCAATAGAACTAGAAATCAATGACAAGAAAAACATTGGAAAATATACAAATACAAGGAAATTAAACAACTTATATTTGAACAACCAATGGCTCAAAAAAAACCCCAAAATTTTTGAAAAAATATCATGAAAGACACAAAAATCAAGACACAATGTACTAGAACCCATGGGACATCCCAAAAGCAGTACTAGAAGTAGTTTAGCAACTGATGAAGAAGTACTAGAGAAGCTTAGCAACTGCTGGCCACATCAAAAAAGTAGAAAAATCTCAGAAAAATAGCCTACAAATACATTTCAAGGAACTAGAGAAACAGGAAAAATCTAAACCTGAAATTAGTAGAGGAAATAAGTAATAAGAGCAACCATAAATGAAATGGAAACTACAAAGCAGATGCATAGACCAATGCATTAGTACCACAGAATACTCTTTAGCCATCAAAAAGGATGAAGTCCAGTCACTTGCAACAACATAGATAAAATTGGAGGTCATTGTAAGTGAAATAAGCCAGACATAAATTGACAAGTACAACATGATCTCACTCTTATATAGAATATAAAAAGCATTTGTCTCATAGCAATTGGAAGTAGAATGGTGATTACCAAGGAACAGGGAGAGTAGGGGAATGGGAAAAAGTTTATCAATGGGTAGTAACATAGGAGCAAGAAGTTCTGTCATGTTATTGTAATAACATGACATAATAATTATAGATAACAATAATATACATTTCAAAAAGCTAGAAGAAAAATTAGAACGTTTATACTATAAAAAATGATAAGTGCCAGGCATAGTGGGACATGTCTATAATCTCAGTATTTGGAAGACTGAGACAGGAGCAGGTTTGAAGCCAGTACGTGGTAACTTATTGAGACCCTGTTTCTAAATAAAAAGTAAAAAAGGCTAGAGGTTTAACTTAGAGGTAGAAAGCCCCTGGGTTCAATCCAAAGTATACCCCTTACACACACAATTATAAATGCTAGAGGAGATGCATATGTTTAACCTGATTTAAACATTACACAATATATACATGTATCAAAACATTACATGGTACCCTGCCTATTCATACCTATTTCTTTATGTTTCTGTGTACCAGTAAAAAATCATATGCATTTGAAAGGAATGGGTGCTCTCTTGGATTCAATTTTATATCAAGCTTGCTTGTTTCTTTTACATTCAAAACTTGTACTCAACTATTTTATTTTTGTGGTACTAGATATCAAACCTAGAGGCACAGGGGAATTCTACTACTGAGCTATGCCCCCAGCCCTATTTTTTATTTTTATTTTAAAAGAGGGTCTCACTAAGTTGCTTGAGAGCTCACTAAGTTGCTGAGGTTGGCCTCAAACCTGTGATCCTCCTGTTTCAGCTTCCCAAGTACTGAGATTACAGGCATGTGCCACCCCAGCTGGCTTGGATTTGACTAATTTTTTATTCTTACTATTTTTAAATGTGATCTGCAGCTTTCTGGTATAGGCTAAAACATCCTACAGTGACTGTGAATGTGTCAACTTCTGTTATAATTGTGCAGGATAGCTCATGTATTTTGCATGAAATTTAATGACGTGGACATTTTTGGTGGCTTTTCTTATTGTTTAATATTCCTCTATTTTTTCCTATTAAAGTCTTTTTGCTTCAAATTGTATTTATTCTGATATTAATATGCTTTCCAGTATTTTTAAGAATTATTTTTCTGTATTAAAAATATTCTTTTAACAAGTGAATTTAGCTCCTTACATTTATTTGAAGAGTGATAGTTTTGGAATGATTTCTACTTCTCCATCTGTGTTTTCCACTTAGTAAGTGATAAACCATGTCAGTTTCCAACACTTCTCTGTATAATATCACTATTATCCACTGAAAAAGAAATCCAGAAAACATATCCACTCATGATATACCCCAAAACAATAAAATACTTAGGCATGAACCTAACCAAGGATGTAAAAGATCTCTACAAGTAAAATCATAAAAAATTGAAAAAAGTAATTGAAGATCTTAGAAGATGGAAAGACCTCCCATGATCTTTCAATGGCAGAATAAATATCATCAAAATAGCTATTCTTCCAAAAGTGATCTACAGATTAAATGCAATACCCAATTACCAAGGTCATTCTTCACAGGCATAGAGAAAGCAGTCCTTAAATTCATTTGGAACAACAACAACAACAAAAAAAACAGAATAGCCAAAGTAGTTCTCAGCAACAAGAACCATGCAGGAGGCATCACACTACCTGACTTCAAACCATACTACAAAGCCATAGTAATAAAAACAGCATGGTATTGGCACAAAAGCAGACACAAAGACCAATGGAGCAGAATAGAAGACTCAGAAACAAATCCGCACACTTACAGCCAATTGATTTTTGACAAAGGAGCCAAAAACATACACTGGAAAAAAGATAGCCTCTTCAGCAAAAGATGTTGGCAAAACTGGTTAACCACATGCAGAAAAATAGAAATAAACTCCACTTTCTCACCTTGCACAATTCAAGATGGATCAAAGACCTGGAAATTAGACCAGAGACCTTACAGCTACTTGAAGTGGGCATAGGTCCAACTCTTCAACACATAGGCACAGGCAAATACTTCCCCAACAAGACCCCAAAGGCACAAGAAGTTAAAAAGAGGATCAATACATGGCATTGCATTAAACTGAAGTGCTTCTGTGCAGCGAAGGAAACCATCAAGAACCTCAACAGAGAGCCGACAGAATGGGAGAAGATTTTTGCCAGCTACTCTTCTGATAGAGGACTAATATCTAGAATATACAGAGAACTCAAGAAACTCACTGCTAAAAAAAAGTAAACAACCCAATCAAAAAATGGGCAAGTGAACTGAATAGGCCCTTCACAAAAGAAGAAACACAAATGGCCAATAAATGTATGAAAAAATGTTCAACATCATTAGCAATCAGAGAGATGCAAATCAAAACTACCCTGAGATTTCACCCAACCTCAATTAGAATGGCAATCATTAAAAACACAAACAATAACAAATTCTGGCGAGGATGTGGAGAAGTAGAAACTCTAATACACTGTTGGTGGGATTGCAAATTAGTGCAACCACTTTGGAAAACAGCATGGAGGATCCTCAGAAGAATGAGAATGAACCTACCACATGACCCTGCAATACCACTTCTAGGCATCTACCCAAAAGAACTGAAACCAAACTACCAGACTAATGCATGTGTATCTATGTTGATAGCTGCACAATTCACAATTTCCAAACTATGGAACCAGCCAAGGTGTCCATCAACAGATGAATTGATTGCAAAAGTATGGGATATGTTCACAATGGACTTTTACGCAGCCACAAAGAAGAACAACATTATGTCTTTTTCAGGGAAATTGATGGAATTAGAGAACATTATGCTCAGTGAGATTAGTCAGTCACAAAAAGTAAGAAGTCAGATGTTTTCCCTAATATGCAGAAGCTAGGGAGAATAGGGAGTAGGAGGGACTCCAGACAAAAACGGAGAAAACCTTAGATGAGTAAAGAAGGCGACCTAACTGAGGGAGATGGGAGGGGGGAAGAGGGAAACACCCTAATGCTCAGGCTGTACATACACAAACTTATCAAATCAACTACTATGCTGAGCAGGAGAAGGAGGAAGGGGGAGGAATTGGGGGTGGGAATTGGGGGAGGGCTAATTGACCGATGTGTGCATGTATACTTTTACCACCCCTGAAACCCATCAAGATGTATGATTACAATGCACCAATAACAATTTAAAGAAAAGATTTATCCATGTTAATTCATATAGATTTAGGTCATTTTTGCCAGACATTATTCCATTAAATGTATATAGCATCGTTCACTTTCCATTCAAGCATTGTTGGCCAATTGGAATTTTTCCATTCCTCCACTAGAGCAAACAGTATTTCATAGAACATCCTATAGACTCCTGAGAGCCAAGAAGGATCAGCCCATTTGCTTTAATCCACCTTCAACAGGCTTTCTCTGGTCAGCAGTTTGAAGACAGATAAAATGAAAACTCTCCCAAATAAGGAGATATGAGCAACTTCCCAGAAGGTAAGAGACTAATTTTAGGCAATCTGTTGAGTCCCCGGGAACATCAGAGATGGATGCCCTGAGTCTTCTTCCCTTCCTTCTCTCCAGAAGAAACGTGAAGGAACGGGTAATCCAGAGTCTGCGCAGACAAGGGAGGGAGAGATCTCGGGCTGAAGCTGTTACTGAGATCTTCAAGAAGACTCTGAGTCAGAGTACCTAGAAGGCCAGGCCCTACTTTCTAAGAACTTCTCTCCCAAGGGTGCTTGTAATTAAGGTGGTGTCAGGTGCATACAGCTGACCTGTGTCACATGGTCACAGACAGATGCTGCTTTATCATTGTCTCTTCTTGTTCACACACTTTTGTTTTCCCTAATTGGGTCCCTGCCATTGGGATTCCAGTGATGTAAACCACATCCGCAAAGGAACTAGGGACGCTAGTAGCCCGATGGCATTGAGAAGAGGAGATCACAGCTGGGAGTATTTCTTTAAATGTTGATGAATGATACCTGTTTCAGTGCCCCAGGCATTTCCTGAAGCCTGCTTGTGTCCAAGGCTGGGTTCACTCAAGGAAAGAACCAGGTGCCCCCATTATTTCATTCTTCACACTGTCCTTCTGCCAGCTTCTCCACCCGTTGTACACGTGCTGCAAGACCGATCTTCCTCCAAAACCACTTTGTACCTGTTACTATAATCACTAGAGAATTTCCCATCCCTACTCACATCCCCCTAAAATGTCATTGCAGGGAGTTTACAAGTTGGTGGTCATGCTTCTCATCATATTCCCAGCAATTCCTGTTAAATTTTATCTCTTTAATGTCAGTCTTCATGCATCGATAATTCTTATCTTTGTAGACACAGGTTAACTCATTAGGAATATTTTCTTTTTCTCTCTCTCCTTTGGCAAACCTTTAACACCTTTTAAGGTCTCTTGTTTCTCTCCCACTCTTACTCTCTCTCTCTCTCTTTTACTTTTTTTTTTGCTATTTTAGTAAACCTTAAATATCCATTTATGATTTCCTCACAAGCACTTATTTCTCACAAATTAGAGAACGTTTGATTGTCAAAAGGTAATAATCTCACTGGTGTTCTTGCAATTATTGAAGCGTCCAAGTCTGGTAATCCTTGACAGCAAGCCCATGGAGGCCTGTCACTGAGTTCTAAGAACAAAGCTCATAACAGAATACCTCCCAGCAAATTAGAGTCTCTGGACATCTGTTTATGCTCAGCTTTGAATTCATATCCAGTTAAGATGATGTAAGTAAAGTTTGGGGGGTAGATATCTCTTAAAACTCACATAAATATTAAGAACCAAAAATGATAACAGCAACAACAACAGAAGCTCAACCTGAAAAGAAATTGTACTTAAAATAAAATTGGCGAATGGTCCCATTTCACAGACTATGAAGATTATCTGCTACACACTGTGAAGCTTGCCTGTGTACATAAGCATTAATCTGTGGTGTGGTGTGTGTGTGTGTGTGTGTGTGTGTGTGTGTGTGTTGTGTTGTGTTGGGGGTGGGAATGGAGCTGAAAGGGTCCTTTGATCTAGAATTACTTAGCTGCATAGGTTAGTGGAGATCTCCATTGCCCTGTCTGCAATGGCCACATGAGACCCGGCAGATTCCTGTTCTTCCTGGCATGTTCTTTGGAACCACCTGGAGAGAGAAGGCCTCAGTTGCTTTCCTACACTATTCAGATGACATACCACTCTGGGACTGCCTAGCCTCATCATGGTGCTGCCAAGAATCTGACCTTCATACACGCTGCTCTTGGTTCCCAGACCCCTCTCTTCTTCTCATTCCTGGGGAATATTTGTCCTAACATTTTGACTAAGCACTTCTTTCTTCAAGACAGTCTTCTTCTTCTTCAAAACTGTCAAGTCCTCTATTTTTAACAGTGGATTTTGATGGCTCGTTAAATCTAGAGGCAGAATCATAATGTATTAAAAAACAGAAACCTAGTTCACCTTTCTTAAGGGTCATGAGAGTTTAAGCCTTTATAATGGAGGAAAATATGATAATAAAATGAGCTAACTACTACTGAGAACTCACCATGAACCAGGCAGTCTTTGAAGCACTGATTGGATTAATTAGTCTGCAGGTGACTCTAAGAGGAAGATCCCATTATCCAGTCATAGGATGGGGTCTTTCTGGTCTGAGTGAATGTAGACACAAATCCTGGAACCATCTTGGAATTTTATTCTTTTTCTAAAGACTTGAGTTCAGCTGCAGTAGGCCACTTTAGTCTGGAGCATCTAAGGGGATGAATGAAAAATTTGTTCATACCTAAGGTTGCTGTAGACTGTAGTTATATCAGGTACTAAGAAATATCAAGATCAATGAGATGTGACTGACCCAGGCAAGGCTCTACAATCTAGGCCTAGTATGTGCAGAAAACTTCTAGTCTTGGGGAAATCTGAGCTGGTTCTGTTTGTTCTCACCAAGTGCAGGTGCAGAGGCTCCCCCTTCACACCATCACCCTGTCCCAAGGTGTTGGGAACATCCACAATTTAGGAGTTTATGAATATTCTGGCACAAAACAAATTGGATGGGACACTCCTGGGTACCACTTTTGCTGGGGAGTCACGGATAAGATGCTGGCTCGTATCAATGAATCCTTGTACAGAGGCAAGGAGAATGGTCTCATGATGCTACTAGCTCTGCACTTGTGTGGATGTCCCCTTCTGGTTCCCTTGATCAGATACCGCTAACCTCCTTCCATCTTTAGCCTCGGGAATCCTTCTCATTGCAAGAAGAGGGCATTTGCCCCATTCTGCCTCATCATGTCCCTGAAATATTTCCATTTGAGCTGCTCCTGTTCCCCAGGCTCCCCTTCTCTCGCTTCATTTCTGTTCTATCATCCTTTTGCTGCAGAACGGCCTGCTGACTCAATGAGGGTAGCTCCAAAGATAGAAATACCAGTGATTCCAAAATAACAGTGCAGACACATCAGGAAAACTTCAAAACATTTGTCCTGACACATTTTTAAAAATCACACAAGTAATATATTAAAAGCCTCACTATAAAAACTTAAATGATTTAGAAACTGAATAAAATAATTCTTTCCTTACCCTATCTCTAATTTACTCCCATCCTCAAAGTTAACCTGATGAACCACTTGCTATGCAAACTCTCAGACATTTTTCCATGCATACAAAATTTTCTCTTTTTCCATAGAATATGAACTGGGTCACCTCCCAAACACTGTAATTCTATGATTCACTCTTTCCTGGTGAGTCATCCACTGATAAAGTAGTCCTTTACATGGAGAAATATTTTCAAAAGCTAATACCCAATATCTACCCAGGGCTTCCTAGGTGTCACAGACTCTTCAATCCACTTTTTGTAATTATCGTATGTAATTGTCACAACATCATCATGGGGCAGGTACAATTATTAACCTCATGTGACCAGTGCAAACAAATCAAGGCCAAGTGCCTTGTATGAGACATCAGAACGAGTCAAAATCCATGCCTTTGATTACTTTCTTCTATTGCCTCCATCTGGGGGAACTTGATGACTTTAACAAAACCTTTAAACTCATATTAAATATTTTATTTTTCTTACAGCTAGCATGGGATTGTTCTATGGTGGGGTAACCAAACTGGGTATTTATTAAAAAAACAAAACCTGAGTTTGCTGAGTGAACGGTAGCGAGGGACTATGAGCTGCAGGCTCCAGACTGTCACTTCCCCTCCCCCTCTTGTTTTACAGCTTCTTAAACAAAATTTATGCTTTGTCAAGTTTAGGAGGTAGTTCAAGTCATCACAGAAAGATGCATATATGGAGAAAGGTCCTTAAGTCTGGCCAGCACTGGGGATGTAGTACTATTGAGGCCAAGGTGGAGACCTGTAGAATATCTTGCCTCAGTCCTCAGGTGGAAGGGCTTCTCCACCTCCCCTATTAGTGGGGCAGTTAGTCGGCTGACTTCTTTACATAGCAACATCCCCATTTTGAGAGAATAACAAGGAAGACTTAAATTTGGTTAGCAGTTCTACATTCTCAATGTAATATTTTTCAGTGTGGGAGGACATCAAGCTAGAAAAATTTCCTTAGAGAGAGTTGCTTATTAAGTTTAATTTTTTTTCAACTTTCCTAGTACTTTTTCACTAAACACCAGGAGGTTCCCTTCATTTTTCAGATTCATTTTGTTTTTCCTTTGCCTAATGTATTTTCAAATACTTTTTGATGAGCTTGGAATAAAATCAACCTCTTTTTAAAATAAGAAGACAATGATGATGACAAGTAGAAATATCCCTGAAATTAAGGATACTCTTCATTATAGCCTATTCTTTGGAATGGAAGGCTCATGCACACTAGTTCAGTGTGTATAAATAAAAGTCGAGAATTCTCCGGGTGTTTTATCTCTGATTCTGAGGAGCCTCTACCATTTCTTTTTCTTTTTCTTTTTTTTTGGTACTGGGGATTAAATCAAGGGGTATTCTACCTCCAAGTACATCCCCAGGCCTATTTTATTTTTATTTTGAAACGGAGTCCTACTAGGTTGATGAAGATCTCACTACTTGCTGAGGCTGTCCTTGAACCTGTTTCGATCCTCCTGTCTCAACCTCCCAAGTACTGGGATTACAAGCGTGCACCACCATGCCCGACTTTCCATCATTCATTTCTGATACATAGGGTTGACACATACAATACAAGATGTTTAGTTAAATTTAAATGTCAGAAAAACACATATTTGATATAAATATGACCTAGATATTACACAGGATGTACTTATAATAAAGTATTATTCTTATGTAAAGCTCAAATTTAGTTGGATATCTTAAATTTTTGTCAGCTAGACTTGGGAACCTACTGATGGACTATGGGGGAGGCAGCTACGGGAAGGTGCACACTGGACTCTTGAACAATTACATGTTGCGTGAGTTCTGGGTGCAAAGTAAAACCCTGTATGCAGATGGCACACTTGCCTTTACGGATGAGGTTCAGAGGTCATGGTCATGCTTTCACTCAAGGCTTTTCTTGGGTTTTCATGAGCTAGAGAGACCTTCCCTGACTTTCCCCAAAGGGTGTTGTGCAAGTCTGGAAGCCCATATCCAAGGGGGAATTCCCAAAGTCAGTCTCATCCTCACAACTATGTTTCAGATCCCAGATGGAATCTTCCTAGAATCCACAGCGGCATGCAACCTGCAACAGATAAGGAGGTTTGTGAAACCTGAGATCAAGATAACTTTGAACTTTTATGGGTAGAGATTTGCTTTCTTGGAAATTTAACAGGAGCATCGTGAGAGATTCCAGGTCCCTAGATAGACAAAAATAATCCTGTTCTACTTCTGGATGTGTGATTAGACTTCTGTGGTTCAGAAAGCACAGGTCTGGTCCTAGGAAAGACAGACCCAGACTTGGATGTTTTGGGAGGCAAAGTCCTGCGTTTCAAGAACGCCTTTTGTGGACAGTGGAGATGCCCTGAAGCTGTTAAACAGAGGAGTAACTTCACCAGATATTTGTTTTAGAAAAGTCTCTTAGATCTCTGGGTATAAAGTGGATTAAACTGGGCATCAACATGGACAGAAAGCTTAAATTCTTCTGTGTGGACCATTGTGACACATGGGACTAGGTAGGTTGGCAGAGCTAAGTGGGGTAGTCAGGTGTTTTATTCTTTCTCAGAAGGTGCTATCCATTAGTTGCTCTAAAGATTTAAGGTGAAATCTCCCAAGATTCTGCTGGGCAGCCTTTTCTTCATATTATTTTAAATTACCTCAGGATCTGAAGGGGCCATCCTTACAGCAAAGGGGTCTGACACACCACGTAGTAGCTGATGGAACAAAATGGAGTTTAAGAGGATTCTGGGGTGGGATCCTAGAAGTTTATAAAATGTATAAAGGTAAGGGCCAAAACACTTGCAGAATTTTCAGATTACCTCCTCCTCTTCCTGCTGCCCAACCTCATAAGGATGAAAGGCTATTCCAGAGATCTTTGATCAAATTCTTTTTTATAAGCTGGCTGTGGTGGCATGTGTCTGCGGTGCCAATTCCTCACTCAATTATGTAGAGTCCGATATGCAGACGGCACACTTGCCTGCTGCATTTCTCCCTGATCTAGCCCTCATTAGACTTGTATTAATAATTGCCATTAACTAATAATTTACGAAGGGATGATATTTTTTCATCTTTTTATGAAGAAAATATGAGGTCAGAATTATAAGTGCTTTTGTTCCATTTTCTTGATAGATTTTTTTAATAATGCTATGAAATGTATATAGGCTGTCAAGCCATATTAGTTTCAGTTTTCATTTCTTTCTGGCTTAAGAAAAAACAAGATTCACATTTGAGTCCATTTGTTGGCACAGCTGTGGATTCCTATCTTTTTGCAGTCGATGCAACATAAGGTACTAAGCTTCTCTGACTGCTCCATTCCACCTTAAGAAGCAACCAAAATAAACATCACATTAAAACAAGGAAGGGAAATTGGTTCTGTGGTGGATTTACTTGAAGTAGATCCTCGTTTAACATTATGCCACCCCTTACAGTCACTTTATTTTAGCTTGTTTTGCTCATCCCAGACAAATATTAATAGTGTTCATTGCTCTCTTTTTTTAAAAAAAGGGCATGCTTTTGTTTTATGCAGTCTTTAAAATAGACATACTGAGCAACATGCTTTAGATGTATGAGAAAGAGCCACTCTGTAATTGTAAGTTAGGGTTGCCATTTCTTCTGGACAGACAGTTGCCTTAATCTTTATTCACAAGCGCAACTCCTTCCTAAACCAGAAGTACAAATCATGAGACTCCCTGATGCGCTGGGAAATGTTTTACTTTGGCAATAATAAATTACTTTAAGGAGATGTTGCAAGACTCAGGAGCTGAAGAATCACTGCGTTTTATCTGAGTTGTCTCTCAGTAACTATCTGTTTATGTAACAAGTTAAGCAAGAAGGATGAACGAAAATAAAAGAAGCCAAATAGACAAATACATTTACAAAGAGCAAACGTATACTAGATACGAGACTGACGATATTTCATATACTTCTCTTTACATAATTTATTCTGTTAAATAGCAGAGATGTTACAATCATCATTATGTAAGATTGAAAAACCAATATCTTATTGAAAGAATGCCATTTTTGTTTGATATTTGCTGAGACAAAATTAATTTTACCTAATTCTAATGGACATTTTTCTATCGAATTTTAAAAATATTATAAACTGAAGATAAAAGGGAGATTTAATATTTCCTCTGAATTGAGGGAGTTCTCTTTTGAGATACAATGTACTTAGGCTGAGATAGCTCTTTAGACAGCCTGTTACAACTAAGTATAAAAACCGGATTCAAGCACAGAGCATCTAAGAACTCTGACGATCAGATTCAACACCAATTGTTGATATCAAGAATCACAGATGTAGTATTTAGAAAACAAGCAAACCGGTCTTTAACATTAAAGAAAGATTGGTATGCAGCAGTCTCTAGAATTCTATGATGTATCTATGAAATCAGCCACCAAAAGCTAGAAAAAATTTAGTAACAGAGTGTACAATGAAAATCTATTTTTCAAAACCTATTTGTTTTTAATGGTGATGGAGAAACTTAGGACCAAAGTGGTTAAAACTGGCAAAGGACTGAATAGGCATTAAGCGCAAACTACCAAGTACTATATGAAATTCAGTGTGAGGAAGATATTTAAATAATAGCAAGGAATCAAATTCATAATAGAAAAGAGAAAAAGGGAAATTAGAGTCAATTACGGAAAAATATATGTGTGTATATGTGTGTGTGTGTGTGTGTACCTACATATAGTTTGTTTAATCAAACTATACTTTGCTGTAACTTAGATCTTTATGGGTTTTTTCTCATTACCTTAATGATACTATTCTGAGTATACATAATATATTTTATAGCAAAAAACTAAAAAAAATCAGGAAAGCAGAAATAAGAATAAAAACATTCTTGAGAATAAAATGCAAAAATAAACCACTTAAAATTTTTGTGAAAATATGAATACATAGGATTTATTAACATTGTTTTCTTTTCTGTGTACAGGCATAGTAAACTCTATGTATTATTTAAGCCTTGCCAGAGCTCTAGGTAAAGGAACTCATATTATCTTCCTACTCTGAGGCTTGTCATTATTTGAGTCAGATAATCAGTAACCAACACATCCAGTACTCAAACCTCGGTCTCTATAACCCTTGAGCCCCATAACCGCTTTGCAATACTGTTTATCATCCCATTTTTTTAGACACAAACATAATTTAACCTATATTGGGTCATATTATAGATTGACAAATTTTCCAGTATTATATTGTGAACATTATCCATAGCACTGAATATCTTAGAATATAATATTATTGACATTTTATCAATATGCAGATATGCAGTAATTTGTCAATTCCATTCATTCTCTTAAACCTTATGGCAGCTTCCAATTATTTACTGTTAACAATTCTGGGTCAATAACATTGTGTGCAGATATTTCAGTTAATAAATTTATTTATTTATTTACTTACTTATTTATTGTGATACTTGGAATTGAACCTAGGGATGTTCTGCCACCGAGCTCCACTCCCAGACTTTTTTATTTTTTATTTTAAAACCAGGTCTTACTTATGCTGACCAGGCTAGATTTGAACCTGCAATCCTCCTGTCTCAGCCTCCCAAGAAGTGGGATTATAGGCATGCACCACTGCACCTGGAAAATATTTTTAATTTCTTAGGAGAGATTACAACAATTTAATTAGTAGGTCATAGATTATAAACTTTTTTAGAGTCTATAATTGATGACTCAAAAAATGGTACCACTTTACAGACAAACTTGGAAACTTTGGGATTGCTTAAGTAACTTTATTTTCTTTCCTATATTATAGTTTTCTTTGAATGATGGCAATTGTATAAATGTTTATGTGGTTACTAATAACCTTGGACTTTTTTCGTCTGAGTACTGAATAGTTCTATTCCTTCTACTGTTAAATGCTTATGACTTTACCCAATTTTCTATTGCAGGATTAATTTTGTTCTTATAAATCTGTAAGTATAGTTCATGAAATATTTACACTATTTATTTTCTGAACTTATCCATTTAAATAACATCCAATTAATGACAGTCTTTCCATTCTCTTTGCTGATATTGAACAATTGCTTTAATAAAATTTATCATTTTCTAAAGTCATAAATTTGTCTATATTTTTACTTTTTAAGAACACTTTTTTTTTCTTTTTTGTGGTACTGGGAATTGAACCCAGGGGCATTCTACCTCCTATTAAAAAAATAGGAGCCCTATTAAAAAATAGGAGCCCTATTAAAAAAATAGGGCTACATCCCCAGCCCTATTTTTTTAATTCTTTAATTTGAAACAGGGTCTCACTAAGTTGCGGAGGACCTCACTAAGTAGCTGAGGCTGACCATGAATCTGCGATCCTCCTGTCTCAGCCTCCCAAGTACTGGGATTACAAGTGTGCGCCACCACACCTGGCTTTAAGAACACTTTCTTAAGTCTATACTACTTAAATTATAAACTATATTTTTCTCTAGTTCCTAGACTTTCTTATGTTAAACTCTTTCTAGCCTTGTTTTTGCTTGTTTTGCAGTACTGGAGATTGAACACAGGCCCTCGCACACACTAGGCAAGCAGTAGTAGCTGCATTGCCACCTTCCTTCACGTTTCATTTGAGACAGTCTTGCTATGTTGCCGAGGCTGGCCTCAAACTTGTGATCCTCCTGCTTCAGCCTGCCAAAGTCGCTGGGATTACAGGCATATCTCACAGGGACTGGCAAAATAAATTATTACTATTTAATTATGTAAGTGAATTGTCTTCAGTGTTAGGATTTCATGTTAAAATAATGAAATAACAGAAAACAATAAAAGGATTTTTTCTCAATCTGTCAAATTCTCTACTTCTAAATTGTATAGCCTGAGCAACATAAAAGGATGACACTATATAAATATAAAAGACACTGCAACATACAGATTAAATTTAAAACTTAAAATCTAGACCCGGGCGTGGTGGCGCACGCTTGTAATCCCAGTACTGTGGAGGTGGAGACCGGGGGATCTGGGTTCACCGCCAGCCTCAGCTACTTCCGCAACTTTGTAAGACCCGGTTTCAAAATAAAGTATAAAAAATAGGGCTGGGGGTGTAGCGCGGAGGTGGAATGCCCCTGGGTTCAATTCCCGGTACTGCAAAAAAAAAATTAAAATCTATAAATGATAGATTAATGTGGCATTTTTAATGTAACAATGTAACAGAACCCATTTTGTTGGCTACTCATTGACTTCATGTACATGAGTGCTTTATATACTTATTGTACATTATCTTATTTCACATTCTATATTCTATGCTGACTGAGTATCATCGTATAATACATTATAATTGCTTTATGCAGTCCACTATTGCTGTAATTGTAATTGCTTTTATTATTTACATGATAAGAATTCCAAAGCACTTATCTGATTATGATGATTAATTCCCATAGTTATAATTTGTAGAATAAAAAAGGCTGCATATATTTATAGCTTTTGATTCATGATGTCAAATTTTTCTTCAGAAAGTCTGAAATAGTTTGTATACATATGATAGTTTATATATATAAATGGTATTTACAGAAATCTATTGGAATACCAATTTCTACACATCACTTAATACTATATACTGTTTAAATTTTGTTTCCAGCTGGGGACTTGGATCATAATATAGTTTTCCTATATTTAGATACTTTGGCCCATGTTTAATGATAATTGCAATATTTTAGATAAATTCTCTTTTATGTTTTTGGCACATTTTTTCATTATTGTGTCCTAAATAGTTATAGCAATAAAAGTCATAACTAACAATTATCACGTACTTAATTATGTTCTAAGTGTTTTCTAAGTACTTTATAAGTACTTACCCACAATAAAAATCATTCCTAGGGGTGAAATGGTATTATTGTCTATTTGATAAATAAGTGGATGGAAGAGCCATGATGTGTAGCAAAGAAATTTAGTTTCAGGGCCCACACTTATAACCCTCACAAGGTGTTGCCCATCTTTTCTTCATTTCTATATTTATTTATAGTATTTATAAAACAAAAGTATTATTTTTAAATATGTGGCAAAAATATTTCTTTTAATTATGTTTCTGATCCTTTAACAAAAGCACATTTACTCTTCTTACAAGGTGTGGTGCTTCTGCAACTTCGTGAGACCCCGTTTCAAAATAAAGTATAAAAAATAGGGCCGGGGGTGTAGCGCGGAGGTAGAACACCCCTGGGTTCAATCCCTGGTACCGCAAAAAAAAAAAAAAATTCTATATCTTCTTATTCAACTTAGGAAGGTTGTACATGTCTAGAAATTTGTCAATTTCTTCTAGGTTTTCCATTTTGTTGAAGTATAGTTTTTCAAAGTAGTTTCTGATAATCCTCTGGATTTCCGTGCTGTCAGTGGTAATATCACCTTTTCACATCTTTTTTTAGTAATTTGGATTGATTCTCTCTTTCTTTTGGTTAGGTTGGCTAGTGGTTCATGTATCTCATTCATTTTTTCAACTAACCAGCTTTTGGTTTTGTTGATTTTTTGTATTTTTTTTATTCTCTACTTCATTGATTTCTGCTCTGATTTTAATAATTTCCTGTCTTCTACTGGCTTTGGGGTTAGACTGTTCCTGTTTTTTAAGGGCTTTGAGGTGTGTCATTAGATTATTTATTTGGTGATTTTCTGTTCTTATATGGGCACTCAGTGCTATGAATTTTCCTCTTAATACTGCCTTCAGGGTGTCCCAGAGATTTTGATATGTTGTGTCTCTGTTTTTGTTTGTTTCTAGGAATTTCTTAATTTCTCCCCTGACCCATTCCTCATTCAGCAGTGTGGTGTTCAGTCTCCGCATGTTTGTGAGGTTTCTCTGGGTCTTCTTATAGTTGATTTCTAGTTTCATTCCATTATGGTCTGAAAAGACACAGGGGATTATACCACATTTTTGTGGCATTGCTAGCACTCACTTTGTGGCCTAGGATATGGTCTATTTTAGAAAAGGTTCCATGAGCAGTTGAAAAAAATGTGATTTCAGCTGTAGTTGGGTGGAATATTCTGTATGTGTCTACTAAGTCCATTTGGTTTATGGTGTTCCCTAGGTCTGAGGCATCTTTACTGACCTTTTGTCTTGAAGATCGATCTAGTGATGTGAGAGGGATGTTGAAGTCTCCCAATATTATTGTATTGGGATCTATGTGTTGTTTAGTGTCACGAAGAGTTTCTTTCATAAAAGTGGTTGCACCTATGTTTGGGGCATAAATGTTGACTATTGTTATATCCTCTTGCTGGATTTTTCCTTTTACCAGTAAGAAATGACTATCTTTGTCTCTTCTGATAAGCTTAGGTTTGAAGTCTAATTTGTCTGATATCATAATTGCTACTCCTGCTTGTTTTTGAGTTCCGTTAGTGTGGATTACCTCGCTCCATTCCTTCACCTTTAGTTTTTGCATATCTTTACTTGTAAGGTGTGTTTCTTGCAGGCAGCATACAGATGGATTGTGATTTTTACTCCATTTTGCCACCTTATGTCTTTTGATTGGGGAGTTGAGGCCATTTATATTCAGCATGACTATTGAGAGATGGGTTTTCATTCCTAACATTTTGAGTTTTAATTTCTGTTTGATGTAGTGTTTGTTCTTTGCCTAGTTGTTTGTTTGATGCAAATCACTGTTTCTCTGGTTCTGGCATTTCCTTATTATTTCTTCCTTGTAATTAATCTCTTTGAGTATTTTCTCTAGTGCTGGTTTGGAAGACATAAAGTCTCTCAGCTTCGGTTTGTCATGAAAGGTTTTTATTTCCCCACCAAATTTGATAGATATCTTTTCTGGTTTAGATAAATTTTGGCTGGAAGTTGTTTTCTTCCAGAGTTTGGATTATGTCACTCCAAGCCCTCCTGGCTTTCATGACTTGGTTTGGAAGGTCGGGAGTGATTCTTACTGGTTTGCCTCTGAATGTTCCTTGGTCTTTTACTCTTGTTGCCTTAAGATTCTCTCCTTGGCCTCTACATTAGTCAGTTTGATTATTATGTGGTGTGGTGAACTTCTTCTCTGATCTTGTCTATTAGGGGTTCTATATGTTTCCTGTATCTGTGTGTCGACCTGTCTTTCTATATTTGGATAATTTTCTAATATCACTTCTATAAATAGATCATTGATTCCTTTAGTTTCAGCTTCTAATCCCCCTTCTATACCTATTATTCTTAGGTTTGCTCTTTTAAGACTGGCTGAGATCTCTTTAGTGTCCAATTCATGCTGTTGAATTGTTTTTTCTAATTTATATACTATGTGTTTATTTTTGGAGAGGTCATCTTCTAAGAGTGAGATTCTGTGTTCCATGTGGTCTAGTCTATTGTTGATGGTCTGCATTGATGCCTTCATTTCAATTATTGCATCATTTACTTCCTTCAGAGCTTCTTTTTGATTCCTGTTCAGGTGTCAGATTCTTTATTTGATCCTTCATTCCTTTCAGGCTCTATCTGAATTCTTTTCAGAAATCCTGTATCATTTCTACTATCAAAGTGCTGTATTGTCCTTCTGGCACTCTTTGAACTTCTGTGTTGGCGGGTTCTGTTGTGGGATTGTGGGAGGTCATTGTTTCTTTGCTATTCTTCCTTTTCATGATTTCAGGTTTTTTGTGTTTAGACCTTTGTTGCTTCTGGTAGCTCTCTCTCTCTCTCACTCTGTAGGTTTCCTATGTCTAATCTCTCTCCCTTTATAGTTTCTTATCCTGGAGGTAGATAGTTGCTACTAGGTGAGCCTTAATGGTGAATAGCCCTTACTGAATCATTATTCTCACTTGCTTGGTATAATGTCCATTTGCAGGCCCAATTCTTGGTCTCCTTCAGTGATTGGGATCTTTGCCTGGTGCCTCTCACTACCTGTGCAGGCGACCAGTGCTGCTATTGTCCTTCTCACTGCAAGTGTGGGTCTCTGCATTCTCCACTTGGGCTGTCCCTATGTCTCTCTCTGTCTACACCTATGGCAGGTGTCACCAGCAGGGGGCCCCGGGCTTGTGTCTCTTTGCCTACAGAAGTGGTGAATGTCGCCTTGACCCGATTCTGTGCAAACACGGAACTCCACGTTTTCCACAGAGAGGGCTGGATTGGTCCAATTTTTCCCCAGATACCACAGCTGTATGTCCTGTGGCTATCCCTGGGGACTCTGTAAGGGTGCTACACCCTGCAGACTGCAAGTCTGTCCCACCCAAATGTCACCAGGGATTGTCTGCTTATCCATGTGTCTACCATGTCCCACAGTAGACCCCACTCCACCTCCACCAGGGCAATCTGCACTGTCTCCGACCCCGCGAGTCCCTGTGGCGGCGCTGGGTGGTCTCCCCTGGGGCGGCTCGTTGACTTACGGTCTCGTTCAGTGCTGCTCTTAATCTCTAGGGGAGGGAATGGGCTCAGTCGCTGCCGCAGGTTCTGGTCAGGCCTCCGGGCCCTGGGGACTCTGCCGAGCATGGTTCACACTGCTGCTCGCTTTTGTCGCTGATGCTCTGCAGTGCTGGTTCTAGAAGAGCTCCCTGGCTTCCTTGTTGGTGACCGGCAGAAGCCGCAATGCTGGCAGCTGCCGGCGCGGTCTGACCAAGATGGAGCCCCTGCCACTTCCGCTGATGCAGTAGTTGGGGTCAGTGTCGCGCGTGGAGCGAGTCGCCGCTCGCCTTCACTCTGCTATTCTGCAGCTGCAGCAGGTCGCTGGTGTCTCTGTTGGTCTTGTGTGGAAGCCACAATGCTGGTGGCCGCCGGTAAGGTCCTGCCAAGATGGCGCTGCTGCAGCCGCTGTAGCCGCCGCCGCCGCCGGCGTTTGTTGTGTTGAGTGTGGAGGAGCCGCTGCTCGCTCTTGTCTCTGCTGATCTGCAGTTGAGCTCACAGCAGGTCTCTGGCTTCTCTGCCGGGGTGTGTGGAGCCGCGATGCCGGGAGCGGCCTGCGTGGTCCGGCCAAGATGGCGCCAACGCCGTTCCTCAGGTAAGACGCTTGGAGCTTTTTACTTTCCTCTGTTTTGTCCTCTGGCTTTGATTCCACCACGTTTCAATTTTTTCATTGTTTAGTTCAAGTTCTTGTTGCTTTTCTTCTTCTGTCGAGAAGTTGTTTTCACAGCGATTAAGACCCAAGTCTCAGAGAGCTTGTAACGTGTTATCTCCCTTAGTCGCCATCTTGGACCCCCCCCAATAGATTTCAATAAATGTATTCAGTAGGAAGTAAATGATAATGACTGAAATAGGGTTTCTTCAGCTGCAAGCCGGGTTTTATGTTTTGCAGTGGGCTATTTACACATTTCTCATTAAAGTTGATAAATCAAGACAGAGGGATGTAAGTGAATTGGAGTTATGAAGTTAAATGGTAGGAAAATTAAACAGAATACTTGATAAATGAGTTCTTCTGGGGAATGAGATGATGATGGCTAAAAACTCTCTTTTTATTGTAATTCTCTATTTTATTGTATTCCCTTATTTTTCATCATATTCATGTACTACTTCAATACATTTTTAAAATTAAAAAGTCACTAGAAGTTTGTTTTGATGTAAAGACAAGGTACAAAAATCTTATTTTATGAATATATATGGTCATTTAAAAAAATTCATTCTTCCCACATTGAACAAAAATGCCACCTTTATTTTTCTTCTATTTCTAGAAATATTTAAATATGTTTCTGGAATTTCTAATTTTGATAATTTTTAATTAGATAATTTACCCATTATCATCATTGTTGAGTGATATTATTTGATATTCTATAATACTTCAGTTTTTAAGTGATTTTATTAGTTATTTTATCTGTTTATTTCCTGTAGAATCCAATTATCTAAAAATTGAGACAGAAGTGTGAGTGATATCAAAGGAGAACTGTAACTCAGATGAGCTCAGGGAAAAGGTTACAACTCATTTGAACAAAAGTGCCTATTTTTGAGTCATTGGCTATCCAAGATTAAAATATGCTATTCCTTTGCACAAACACTTCCACAGCCAATCAGCCATCATCTTTATTCTTGTTCTTTCTCAGTTGTGAAGTTTTTCCAAGTGCTTAGCAGTGTTTCTATATGTTTCAGTGTTGGATCATGGGGTATAGCTAGGCTTTAAAATGTAGATCTTCAGGTTACCAAGATTTCGTCTGTGTGCCATACATCTATGCTACATTTACATACATATGTTTACCTGTGCTTGTAAGTACACCTAATGAACTATGCTTATGAATTAATTAGGCAATTATATTCATTTTTATCATCATCGACATTAAGGTTCTGTTGATTTTCAGCTGACAGATGATATAAATAGTCTTTCAGGTATTTCAAACTGGGTAATCCCACAAATATTTACATTGAATTTGATTTGGGAATTTATTATTATAAATGAGATATTTTTGTTTGAGAAAAATGCTAGTTTTATTTAGATTACTATGAAATTGCTTTTCACCTTTCATGTTTGTTCCCAATGAGCAAGTAATCAAGCTAAGCCTCCTGGTTTTACTTTCTTTCTAATCACTTAGGATATAGTATCCTTACTTTTGTCTTTATTTTTTGTTTCCGCAAATGCTTATGGAAAATGCATTACTTGCTGGACAGTGTAATTGGCCTGGCCATAAAGCATTAAACATAACACAGATCCTCCTGATGGTTAAAGATAATAAGTAAGTGGACAATCAGTAAATCAAGAGAAAGAAAAAGAACACACAGGAGCAAGCAGGGCATGGCATTGAATCCACGTTGCACAGTAAAAATGTATTCATGCCTGAATATAACTGTTCAATAGCTAAGAAGAGCCATGTGTATGTCCCTATACGAATTAAATTTTTAAATTGTTTTTAAACTGCAATTTGATGAGTATATGTCTGGATACTACACTTTGGCTTATTTTCTATCATTGCATTGGATAGAGAGAGAGATTAAAAGACATAGAGAAAAGAACTAAAACAAATGGAAGTCCCCTTATGCTGAGAGGTGATGCACCGTATTAACTAGTTACATGAATGAAGTAGAGATTCTCTGGAAAGCTAGAAATTTTCATGAAACACATAAAATATCAACAATATGTCAATTCCAGTTTTGCTATATCCATAGAAATGTGTGGCTTTCAGGTGCCAATGTGGGCAGCAGAACTAAGTACCGGCTAGTGCTGCTGCCTTGGGGGACGACACCAAGGTCCCACCGCAGCCCTTCCCGCTCGGTGCTTACCACCATTGCTCCATGAGTAATCATGGTGGGGCTAGATCTTATTCTGTTCTGGCTGCTGAAACCAAATGCCATAAACTGAGAAGCTCATCCACAACAGACCTTTATTTCTCATAGTTTCGGGAGCTGGGAGTCCAGGGTCAAGGCACAGTCAGATTCGTTGTCTGTTGAAGTCCCTTTTTCTGATTCGTACTTGGCACCTGCTCCACTGTGTCCTCACATAGTGGGAGGGGGGAACTCCGGTCTTGTCATTCCTTATAACTCCACCTCATGGCCTAATTTCTCAAAAGCCTCACTTTGAGAATTAGATTTCAAAATACAAGTTTTGGAGCCTGGTGCAGTGGCGCACACCGGTAATCCCAGTGCTTGGAAGGCTGAGACAGGAGAATCACAGGTTCAACACCAGCCTGGGCTACTTAGCGAGACCTTCAGAAACTTAGCGAGACCCTGTTTCAAAATAACAAATGAAAAGGGTTGGGGGTAGCCCGGAGATAGAACACCCCTGAGTTCAATCCCTAGTATCAATAAATGAGTTTTGGGGAGACACATTCTGTCTAAAGCTGATTACTAGTGTGAAACCCTCTCTCTACTTCTGACCTGGGCCAGACTGACTCAGAACTACTACTGTGCACCCCAACTTCTCCAGCTCCCTCACCTTTATCTTAGCAGATGTTTTTTTAATACATGTTTTTTTGCACAATCTGAAATAAGTAGATCAATCAGAAGAGTTCAATTTAACTCCTAGTTCTTTTCATCTCTATTATTCAAACATGTTTTTCTAGTCATTGAATATTCACTCAAACCCATTTAGTTTAACTTTTCCTTTCAAAATAAAACCTTAAGGTTTAAATTATAAGTTGTGTTTTGTTGGGGCAAAGAATTCATAAGTACTTTAGACTAAGGATATTTATGATGAAAAAAAGTGGGAGAACTAGGAAAATACAGTTAAAATAAAAATTGTAAATCACTACATATAGGGATCTAATTGGTCTATTTCCCTTAACCATTATAGCAGCAGTAAATTTTCACAGATCTCAAAAATCTCATGTCTTTGTTCTGATATAAGCTTAAGTCTCCTTTCCCTTTAGGTGGGTTGCTGACTATTCATTTGTTATTTAGTTCTTGTATTCATTAAACAGATGTAACATGTGTGTGCTCTTCCAGTGAGCAAGCTCTGAGCGTGTCTCTCCAGTATTAGGCCATAAATAGAGCTAAACTTTGTCTTGTGTTGGATTTGACATTTGGAACACAAATTTAAGTAAATGCCAGGGTTTTACTCTGACTATGTAGCAATTTCCTCTTTTTGAAACTGTTTGTCCTTTTTGGTTCTGCACAAAAACATTTATACAAACTTCTGGTGGCTGATTCCCATAACCATATTGTGTAAATCCAATATAACCACAAAATTGTACAAGAACAGGATATGATTCATACCTTGCTCAATATCTTCATCTCTATTTCTTTGCCTATCCTTTTTTATTTTATTAGTGTGGGATGTATTAGCTCTAATGTCGGCAGCAACATGTTACGTGTATTATGCTGCTCTTCTATCTGGAGGAATTCTAGATAACACGCGTTCTTAACCGCCTCACTGAAACAGAATCCAACATGGACATACAAAAATTAAAACCATTTTTGCAAAATCATTTATGAGCAGGTTTTAGCAAGGGCCCACCCTGAGAGCCACTCCCGCAACCTGAGATTATCTGCCTTCTAAGACAACACAATTCTTAGATATCCATGGCTACATGCCATCTACAATTTCTCATTACTTTAATACATTTTGCTTTAAAGGAACAAATGTTTCTCCTTAACCATTTTCACAATTAGTGGTTTCACGCTGAAGTGCAATCATGTGGGCCTTCCTAAGACTAGTTTTTATTGTTTAAAATCCTTCATGTTTTCACGAAATGTTCATGTCCCAATCATAACCCCTCTTTCTCCCCCTGCTTCTACCTGTGCTTTTAAAAATAGTTCTACTACATTGTTATAACAATATTCTCTTGGTAAACATTGGCGCCAGTTTGTTCACAGTGTACTGGAGTCTTTAGGGTAACACTTGATTAGATTTCTCAACAGAATTCTTTTAAGAGAATCATATTACTACTCAAGTAAAGAAAGTAATTTAAGAGTTTTAGAAAAGAGGAATGGACTCACACCTCTAATTATTTTTCTAAATTAAAACAATCCTACAGTGGTTATCATAAATAACAATTATATGTATAACTCTTGAGCCAGAGAGTTTACTGCACAAAAGAATTATATTCTTTGCCTAAAAGGAGTAGGGAGAGTTGGGAAAGAAAGGAGGCTTTTAGTCTGAAGCTCTCCTTTTAGGGGAGCTTCACTCTTTAACTTGAAATGTTCTTTAACTGGAGTGACCTGAGTGCAGAGAAAGAGAGTTTGTAAGTGTAAGGATAGATTAAGGAAAATGATTTCCATATCCTCAGCTTCTACATATCCTTGTTATGAGAAAATGCTCCCTATGAAGAAACATACCTTTCTCCTCTCCTGGCCTGCTTTGACAATGGCCTTTTTAAAATGTCCTCTTCCCCTGTCTTAAGTGTTGCATTGTCGGGATGCAAAGCTTTTCTATGCCAGAGAAACTCCTTTACTGGAGGCACTGTAACCTTACTTCCTTTCCTTCCCAAATCATTTCTAATACATGTTTTACTATTCAAGTTTTGGATTCTTATTTATAATAATTTATGTTGTTTTGAGCAATTTGTTACTAATTATTCCAATAACAAATTTCAGTAGGAAATTTAAATCAAGCCTATCTATTTCTTGTGAAGAAGTATGCTAGAGTGTCCTATAGAAACAAAACAAAACAATACAAAAAATGTATTTCTTAATATATGTTCAGGCATAAAAATACATTGGAATAAAAATATGTAGGGCAAATGGAAAGTATGATTTCATTGAGAAAAATTAATAGCATGTTTAATATTAAGAATTATTTTCATGTACCTTTAGCCAAATTATAGGTTAATCCCATCATCACTATTATATTTGTAATTCTTTTGCACACATTTTAAAAAGCAATATTATAGTTACATTTAAAATGGAAATGATATCCTTTTAACTATTGGAATATATAATAAAAATTTTATACTCTTTTAAAATGTATAAGAAAACATCTGCTTTTTAAAATTATTTTAAAATTAGGGATTGACTTAGTCCATTTAGACTGTTTTAACAAAACATCTCAGACTAGATAGCTTATAAACAACAGATGTTTGTTTCTCACAGTTCTGGAGGCTGGAAAGTCCAAGGTCAAGGCACCACAGATAACTGTGTAGTGAAGACTCACTTACTGAATCATAAAAAGATGCCTTCAAGCGGTATTCTCACATGATAAAAAGGAGAAAGGGTTTTTCTTGGGCTTCTTTTATAAGGGCACTAATCCCCTACATGTAGGCTCTGCCCCCACGACTGAATCATGAATCAAAGACCCACCTCCTAATCTCATCACATTGGAAATTAGGAATTTAACATATGAGTTTTGGTATTTATTGGGGGAACAGAGCATTCAGCCCACAGCAGGGAATAAAGGATTGAAAAAATTGAACATCCACAGGTTTCAGACTCACAAGCTTATCAACACTTATGGACATTAGACTTTAATTATATATTTGACTTTTTTCTAGAAGGGTTTCCTCCTCACGCCTAGCCCACAGAAAAATATTTTTTTTCTCTACCCCATGCCTTCATCAACGTTCTTGGAAGAATATTTTAAGTTTTTCCTTAAGGACACACCTATTGCATGGCACATTTTGTGCCTCGACCCTCCCTCTTGGACCTGTAAAACTCTTGCTTCACAAGCTGGTGTGGCATCAGGACCACTCCTGCAAGTCTCCTCGCTAGCTTGGTGCCCTGTAGTTGACTTTGAGCAGCACACACGAGGCATATAAGTTGTCAGGCTGGTTGAGAAGGACTCCAAATGGCCTTTGTAGTGAGACAGAGGGAAGTTGTAACCTACACATGAGCCATTTTCTGGATGTGGTAACAAAATTCTTTATAATCACTCTAAAATTCTAACCTTATTGGAACTTCCCAACTCACGATTTCCCTGACAATTAACTGTTGTGAATTACTTATTAGACAGAAATCTAAAGGAAACATTTGAATCTGTATCTCCTTTGAATTCTCGACAGTACTGGATTGAGATAACAATTTCTTTGAAATCCTGATTTCCATTACATCTGCATCTCTCTTTACAGCAGTGCCCAGTTCTCCACCACTCCCTCCCAACTTCCTTCTTGTGCAGTAGCCTCTCTCAGTCAGCCCCACAATCACTTTCTTGTTCTGAACAATGTCTTTGGTAAAAATCACATTCATTAGTCTTTAGCTACCAATACAATATTAACACAATTCAAATCTATATGTTCAATTTCTGCTGAACTTCATTTGACTCTTACAACCTATTCTCAATAGGGCATGTTGATGTCAATCATGTTTCCCTTAAATGTGAGTAAAACTGTTGTTTCAGAATGATGCAAATCCTGTAACTTCTCATACATTCTGACACAAAATCGCATAGCCTGTAGGCACATGCAACTCTTTAACTATTCATGGGGCCCCTGGCCCCAGCCAAGTTATTCACACCCCAGATAGAACTTTCTTCAGCCAATTGGGCCGCCTTCCTCTCCAGCATAGCTATTTTCCATCTCTATTCTTAGCAGCTGCTGTAGTGATTCTTCCCAGCTGAGACACTCACTCCCTCTCTGTTCCCATATTCAAATGCTCCTCTTCCTTTAGGAGTTGACCCAGTTTTCACACACTCAGTGCAGTCTTTCTTAATTATTCTAATACCTGCTTATATTAACATTTTCAAACTCTGGTAGAATACATTTTGCACACAAAGTCATTTGGACATTAACTCAAATACAATCTTTAGTTTACGTATAACAATTTCATGCATATATGCCTTGATTTTGCAACTCTAATACTGTTGTCGACTGAATGTTTGCATTACCCAACATTTCGCATATTGAAATCCTACCCCCAGGCCAGGCATGGTGGTGCATGCTTGTAATCCCAGTACTTTGGGAGGCGGAGACCGGAGGATCCGGGTTCGCGGCCAGCCTCAGCGCGCGCTCTCTCTCTCTCCCTGTCTCTCTCTCTACTTAGTGAGGCCCTCTGCAACTTCGTGAGACCCAGTTTCAAAATAAAGAATACAAAATAGGGCCAGGGGTGTAGCGCGGAGGTAGAACGCCCCTGGGTTCCATCCCTAGTACCACACACACACACAAAAAAAGAAATCCTACCCCCATTGTGATGGCATTAGGAATGGGGTCTTTGGGAGCTAACTTGGTCACAGAGGCATGAATGAGATTAGTGCCCAGATGAAAGTCCTGAGATAGCTTGCTTCTGTTTGCTCTCTGCCATAGCAAGATACAACTAGAAGTCTGCAGTCTGTAACCTGAAGAGGCTCCGTAGCAGAACCTGATTGTGCTGCCACCCAGATCTGGGACCTGATGCCTCCAAACTGTGAGAAATATATTTCTGTTGTTTATAAGCCACCCATTCTGTGGTCGTTTAGTTTAGCAGCCTAAGACAAATATTTAAGCTTTTAGACTCTGAAAATCTTTATTGGCTAACTTTTACTACCCAGAATGATGCTTTGAACATAATAATGTTTAATGAGTATTTGATACATGTGTAGTTAAAAAAAGTCACTCATTTCCAAAGTCAGGGTGTGTTAAGTATTTTTGGAATGACAATGGATGCTGCTAAAATGTTGAGGAAATAGGAGATTTATTGTAAGCGAAGGGTCCTGGAGCCACTGTTATATTTTGCCAGGATAAAGTCACCTGTGCAGTAGGATTTGAAAAATGTGAAAAGTGTCTTCTTGTCCAAATACTTCTCCCGTAAAGCTTCCATTTCTGTGCTTAATGTTATCATACGCATTATCATTTAAAGTTTAAAAGGCCTCAATAAAAATGAAAATGTTATTAGAAAGAGCATTTTGGCTTAAATTAGTTTATTAGATTAGTTAGACTAGTTGTCCAGACCTGAATAGGTATTGGAATGGACATAGATTAGGAAAATAAGTGAAGAGAAAGGTCCAAAGTGTCCGGCTCTAGGGAAGATGATGCCAAGGAAAATATTTTTGGCAACAAGGATGCATGATAAATGCGCTGAATATGTAAGCAGGGTAAAAGTGTTAGCTGCCAAAAAAACAGTGGGTATAGAAAACAGCTCTTGAAGGAGCTCTATCTATGCCAGAGGGATATGGTTTGTGCAAAGTAAGTTTTGTTGAGTGGATATTTTGTAGGGACTCACATTTAGTGAACATATCTTAATTGCAGAATGAAAGTTGCAGCCTTGAGGGAAATGTTCTATCAAGGTTTTAAGTGCCTCATACAGTTATTTATCTCGCTTAAACTACATTTCCATGGGTACTTTGGCTTTTGTTCAATTATTGTCTATGCAAAAAAAGAAGGTTGACGAAGAAAAAGTGCAAAAGATGGTACAACCCATAGAAGCAAAACAGAAAAGTGCCTATGTTGAGCATCAGTGTGACTGGTATAGTGTAGGCACTTGAAATACTCGTTTTATACAATTTTAAAATAGAGAGTTTAAGTACTCTCTTTTCTCCAGGGAGAAACTTAGAGTCAAAACTGCTATAACAATAGCAAAAAACAAACAAGAATGCCAACCAACCAAATAGCAACAAATAAAATAACCAATTAAAGATAAGTAACAGGCTAATTCTCCAAAGAAGACATATAGAGTTTCCTAGGAATTTTAAAAATAGAACTACCTACCATATGATCCAGCAATCCCAATTCTGGTATATATCTCCAAAAATCGACATCAGAACCTCTAAGAGATAGCTTGCACTCCAATGTCCGTTGAGGCATTATTTACAATAGCTAAGATATGAAAAAACATAAATGTCTACCCACATATGAGTGCAAAATAATAATGTCTACCTACATACAGGTGCATAATATGTCTACATACTTAATAAATGTCTACCTACATATGAGTGCATAATAATTCCATAATAATAATTATGGAATAATAATAATTCCATAATAATAATTCCATAATCATTCCATCTAATGAAATATTATTCAGCCATATAAAAGAATGAATCCTGCCTTATTGGATAGCATGAATAAACCTGAAGGATATTATCCTAAATTAAATAATGTAGTCAGAGAAAGACAAATGCTATATGATTCCAATTATAGGAAGCACCTAAAATAATCAAATTCAGCCGGGCATGGTGGTGCACGCTTGTAATCCCAGTACTTTGGGAGGCGGAGACCAGAGGATCCGGGTTCATGGCCAGCCTCAGCTCTCTCTCTCTCTCTCCCTGTCTCTCTCTCTCTCTCTCTCTCTCTCTCTCTCTCTCCCTAGTGA
>PVJS01010807.1:0-47160 GCA_004027185.1 Glis glis | reverse complement strand
AAAAAAAAAAAAAAAAAATGATTTCAACCTCACCATCAAAGCTGGGCATGGTGGTGCACACTTGTAATCCCAGTACTTGGGAGGCTGAGACAGGAGGATCTGGATTCACGGCCAGCCTCAGCTACTTAGTGAGGCCCTCTGCAACTTAGTGAGACCCTGTTTCAAAATAAAGAACAAATAATAGGGCTGGGGTGTAGCCCGGAGGTAGAATGTCCCTGGGTTCAATCCCCGGTACCGCAAAAACAAACAAAAAAAACCAAACCTCACCATCAGTCCAGATTTAAATACCATAACACAATTTTATTTATCATTTCTTCCTTTTTTTTGGTGGTACTGGGGATTGAACCAGGGGTGTTCTACCTCCGAGCTAGACCCCTAGCCCCCTCCCCTTTTTTTTTCCAAACAGGGTATCACTAAATTTCTGAGGTCTCACTAAACTGTCAAGGTAGGCCTTGAACCTGTTATCCTCCTGTCTCAGTCTCCCAAGTACTGGGATTGCAAATGTGTGCCACCATGCCTGGCCCTAATACCATAGCACATTGATCCTGTGTTCTTTTGGTTTAAGAGCACATTTAATAATAGCTCAAAATTAAAAGCTTAATCAGAACCAAGTTCAGTTCTAATACTGCAGCAGTAAGGTTATAGTCTGCCGCTCTAGCCTGAACACATCTATTTTAGACCTCACACTTAAACTTGAGGCATATATTTCAAAGTATGTAAAAGGTACAGTAAAAGTATAGGTCCTAAACCTTTACTCACTTCCACATATAAAACTCAACATGTTTGAAATTTAGTAATTTTTTTTTTTTGCGGTACTGGGGATTGAACCCAGGGGTATTCTACCTCCAAGCTATACCCCAAGCCCTATTTTTTATTCTTTATTTTGAAACAGGGTCTCACTAAGTTGCAGAGGGCCTCACTAACTAGCTGAGGCTGGCCACTAATCTGGATCCTTCGGTCTCAGCCTCCCAAGTACTGGGATTACAAGCGTGCACCACCACACCTGGCAAAACTTAATAATTTAATTCAACTCCACAATCTTTTTCTATTATCTCATGTACTTAATAGATCTTCAAGACACCCCCCCCCCGCGCGCCTTGTTATATCAATTTCACAAAGTCTTCTTTTGGTAAAGTGAGCACATTTGTTTTGTTCCTCACTGTCTGAATACCTTGGTATTATTAAATGTTTTGTATGTAGTCCAAAGCATTAGAAAACACCATCTCCTATTATTTTGTTAATGTACACTTGACTTGTATACTCAAACATAATTTTATTGCGCATCTACTAAATGTTCATTTGCTGAGCACTATGCTCATTATTTCTCTTTACTGGTTTCACTGAATTCTCAAAAGAATCCTACAATATTATTTTTACCCTCATTTGATAAATAAAAAACCTTTTCAAGGTCACCCCAGGAACTAAGAGAACCAGGATTAGAGACAGGGCACATTTCTACTGTGCCAAACTCCTGCGTAAGACAGACTTCTATAAGCACAGAAGACTCAGAACATATCCCAAGAGTTCCACATCTACATAGGCTCACAATAAATACTTGTCAATCATTTCTACAAAGATTTACTAAGAGCTTTATATAGGCCATGCAGTACAGGAGATGTTAAGATACATAGGTAGTAATATACATTTTCTTAAAAACAAAGAACCTGCTGGGTATGGTACTGCACACTTGTAATTCCAATACTTGGGGAGCTGAGACACGAGAATCACAGGTTCAAGGGCAGCCTCAGAAATTTAACTAAGATCCTTAGTGACTTAGTGAGACCCTATTTCAAAGTAAAAAATTAAAAGAGCCAGAGGTGTAGCTTGGAGGTAGAATGCCTCTGGGGTCAATCCCCAGTACCAAATAAAGAAAGAAAGGATCTCAAATTTGGTAAAAAAAAAAAAAAAAAAACGTGTTAATGTTTTTCTGCTTCTATACTAGTGTCTGTTCCTATTAGTACAACAGACAACTGGCATTTCCAGATTGGACTTTCATAGCTCTATATACAAACAGTTTCATAGTTTCTTGACAGAGTAATTTATAAAATCTGCTTTAAGATTAATATATTTCATCAGCACATCACTTAGCAGTGAAACATACTGGTTTAGATTCAAATGTACTTTAATTTTAAAATTCATCTAAACTTACCAGCTGAATAAGTTACTTCACCTGTCTGATCCCCAGTTACCTTGATATAAAACAAAATAATACCACCTATCTCACTGGATTTGGGGGAGAACAAAATAAGACAATACAAAGAAAATACTTTGTCTCTTAAAAACAGAGTACCAAATAAACATCAGGTATTACACTAAGACTGTTATCAGCATTTTACGTAGCTTTATTTGCCTCTCTTACTTCGTACCACTTTATAGGGAAGACCATATACTATCACAGTATTTGTGAAGCGAGGACTCCCAAATATCTTATTCCTTTATAAATGGCAAGATTCTACTGCTTCTGAAATCAACACAAACAGAAAACTTAATATTATGGTATTTATCCCATCATTTAATTACTGAACATTATATATATGAAAAGGGAATACGATTATTTTATAGACTGGAAAATTTATTTGCATAACCATAAAACAATGAAGTAGTGTCAAATGACATTGAGTTTTCAGCTACCTAAAATTCCCATGAGGACTGCAGGTTCCTTGGATGGAATTTGTTGTAGGAAGGGTAGGATATCATCAAGTACAAACCACTTATCCAAGTATTCCAAAATCTTTCCCAAGCACACCAATGAATTTACACGAACCTATTCAAACAAATAAAATGCATTAATCATGTAAAGTCTTTGTAATCCAGAACAAAATAAGTGTAAATATATGGTAGAATTTCAAGGATAAAAGTAGATTCTGAAGCCATGTTTTATTAACACAGAAAATTTACTTATTTACTTATTTTCCTGACTTGTTTTGAAAAGTATCCTAGCTTCACTAGGATACTAGTCAGCTAAAGATAAGGAGTGACCTCAATTTTGTATTATTTTAAATAAAGTGATTAAGATTTCAGAAGTTTTAACTATATGTGTTGAACAAGAACTTTCCTTTGGAAATATATGAATTATAAAAAATATATATATTCTCTCCACCAACTGATCAATTTCACAAGGATTCTAATATTTTACTTTCACCCAGGTTCAATTCATTCTTAAACTAAATATTGTAACAACATTTGAAATTACCCATATTTGTCTTACCTACAGTTTTCTATTTCTAAATATATCTTTAATACAGTTACTAAAACCTAACATTTAGGAGCTCTTATCAAAATTGTATACTCACTCAACTTATAATGAATAGGTCAACCCTAGATTTTAGCTAGAAGTCAGGACCATAATATCAAAAAAACAACTCCAGTTTAAAAAAAAATAAAAGTAAACTAAGAAAAGTAGAAAATAATTTGGTTGATTAAAATCACACCACATTTCTATAGGAAAAATGAAAAGAATTTTCCATTTCTGAAAAGAACACTTGCTTCCTGAAATTCAAACAAGGAATATTTTAAATTCATAATGATATCGGAATACCTAACTTATTTTCAGAATCAGTTTTGTTTTTTTTTTTTTTGCAGTACTGGGATTGAACCCAGGGGCACTCTACCTCCCGGCTACACCCCCAGCCCTCTTTTTTATTCTTTATTTTGAAACAGGGTCTCACTAAGTTGCAGCGGGCCTCACTAAGTAGCTGAGGCTGGCTATGAACCTGTGATCCTCCTATCTCAGCCTCCCAAGTACTAGGATTACAAGCATGTGCCACCACGCCCAGCAAGAATCAGTTTTATACAAGGAATTGTTGCATCTACTGGAATATACATAATATAGTCATATATATATACACACACACGAATACATTTTTTAAAAGAAACTAAAAATACTGGTTTAATTTTGTTTTCTTTTTATGATGTACAAAACAGTCACAAGGGTCATGAATAAGTATAGCTCTTGGAGTATTTTACCTAACTCTGTGTAGAATTTATTTTATTTTCAGGAAACAATATTAAGATATAATTCTAACTCAAGACTCATGTTTTAGAGATTTCCTAGTTAGAATTTTTAAACCTTAGAGAATAGGTCTACAAATGCAATTCAGAAAATTCATATTTGCCACCCTGAAGGTAGGCAGGAGACTGAAAGTGCTATCTAAAATGCACTTAAAGTGATATATAAAGTGCACATCCATTCCAGAATTACTGTTCCAAATACATTCATTATAACTCCTTATAAACAACACATCTTTAAGGACCAGTTAGCATCTTTAAGAGAAACAGAAACATCAGTGGGCATTAATGTAGATCACTTAATTCAAGTACCTATACTTTCTACCTCGACATACTCCTGTATACATAATCATAACTGAACTAGAGTATATACTTTGAGAAAAATGTATGCTAAAATAAATTTATGCTGCCATAAAAGGTATAAGATTTTTTAAATGGCATTTTGAAAACTGAATTTTAAGCTGTAGATTGCTACCATGTATTTTGAAAATTCAATGGCAAAGTTAGAGAACTCCAAAGAAAAGGACTGCACTGGAATCCTTTTAGTGATGATGAAGAAAGAGACTCAGAGGTAACGGACCTGCCCAAGGCCAAAGGGTAGTTAGTAACAAAAGAAATCAAGGTTCTTGACTTCATTTCATACTTGTTCATTTCAGTAAAAATTTTTCCCCCTATATTGGTTTATGTCTTCCATATCAAAGCTCTTCTACCAAAAAACATAAACTGAAATTTTAGTAGATGACTTAAGTCATGTCACTTACATTGCTTTTAACTATTGTCCTATTAAGCTACTACTGCTTGTTTTTATTTAAATTCACACTTCACCAGATAAAGATTGATAGGATTTCCAAATAATAAGCTTTACAAAATACAAATTTAATAATAAACCCATTAACAAATACCCATAAAGAACTAATCAAACAAAAGACAGACATTTCTCCCTCTTTTCTAAAGCTATTTGAAGAGCAAATTCAGTATTATTCCTACAAAGAAATAGCAATGTGATAAATTCTTGGGTTTAATGTTAGAGAAAAGGGTGGGAACATTATGCTCTTAATGTGAGATAATGAAGACTATCAAGTACCTTAGTGTTAAAATTTTGTATCCAAAGAACACGACTACCTTTGGTCTACATTTTTTAGTACAACTATTTCCCCTACTTCTACTCATATTAACCTATTGTTTTATTGTGCTCTACTTTCTCTAAAACTAGGCAAGTAAGTGGAGAATAAGAAATTCAGAGAAAGATGACTAAAATGCAACTTATAAAAGAAAGCTATTCAAAAAGCTTTTAGGCTTATACACCAAGTTAAACTTGATTATTTTAAAACTAATGACAAAACAAATTGCAAGTTAAAGCAGAAAAGGATTAAGAAAAAAAATAACCACTCAACTCTTTTATTGAAGAGTTAGGGAACAGGGAGTAAGATTAGGGATACAATATTATAAATTATGTATCACAAGAAACTATAGCTCACTTGTATAGTACTATATAAAGGTTACCTACAGACAAGATGAATTATATAAACAAACCATAATAAGGTTATTAAACAATGAGAAAATGATCAAACTACTGAGAAATGAAAGAAAAACAACATGAAGTTACTTACAGCAAGGGAAGATGTCTGTAGGCAGGCATTTTTAATTCTTGGTATCAAAGCATTTTTCATGGATGGGTAGTCTATAAGATTTGCAAAGGTTGGAATGATGTTTAGACAGAGTTCCTATTAAGAAAACAAATTTGATCAATCTTTGGAAAAGATTCTCTCATCCCTCACACATTCAAAAACATTTTGCATTTGTTAGACTTGTCAGATAGTTTGAAATAAATTTTCATAAATATTATTTGGTTCTTTCAACAATTTTTTGAAGAAGAGTTGTGATCATTTTTCAGTTTCACAAATGAGGAAAAAGGCTCAGAAGGGCCTACTCAAAGTCATACTAGATGGTAAAACCAGACATGGGGGTGCGTGCTGGCAGTCCCTGCACTCCGGAGGCTGAGGTGGGAGGATTGCTTGACCAGCCCAGAACTAGAGACCAGCCTAGGCCACATAGAGACTCCATCTCAAAAACAAACAAAACAAAAAGCCATACTAGGTCATAACTACCACATAGTATTCAAAGCTCCCCAATCTCATTCCTAATCTCTTTCCCAATAACTTTTACTGGGTTTTTTTTTTTTTTGATCAGTGATTGAACCCAAAGCCTCATACATCCTAAGCACAGGGTTCTACCACTGAGCTACAACTCCAACTCCCTTATTTATTTTTAAAAATAGGAACACACAAATTCCGTTATCTTCCACAAAGAAAAACCAAGTACAAAGTCATGTAAAAATATTCCTCTTAAAGAATTTTTTTTTTTTTTTGTGGTACCAGGGATTGAACCCAGGGGCTTTCTACCTCCGAGCTACATCCCTGGCCCTATTTTTTATACTTTATTTTGAAACCAGGTCTCACGAAGTTGCAGAGGCCTCACTAAGTAGCTGAGGCTGGCCGCGAACCCAGATCCTCCGGTCTCCGCCTCCCAAGTACTGGGATTCCAAGCGTGCACCACCATGTCCGGCCTCTTAAAGAATTCTTAGCTGTTAAATATATCCCTATGATGGAATATAATACAACTTTTTTTTTTTTGGCAGTACTGGGGATCCAACCCAGGGGCATTCTACCTCCAAGTTATACCCCCAGCCTTATTTTTTATTCTTTATTTTGAAAAAGAGTCTCACTAAGTTACGGAGGGTCTCACTAAGTAGCTGAGGCTGGCCACGAACCTGCGATCCTCCTGTCTCAGCCTCCCAAGTACTGGGATTACAAGCATGTGCCACCATGCCCGGCATAATACATTTAAAAAAAAAACATTTTAAAAGAATAATACTATTAGGGAGAAAATATAATCAGATAATACTGTATAATCTTTTTTTGGGGGGGTGGTACTGGGGATGGAACACAGGGGCATTCTATCTCTGAGCTACAACACCAGGCCATTTTATTTTTTATTTTGAAACAGGGTCTCAAAATAAATTGCTGAAACTAGCCTCAAATCTGCGATCCTCCTGTCTCAGCATCCTAAGTACTGGAACTATAGGCATGTGCTACCATGCTCGGTAATCCAAATTTTTAAAATGTTTGTGTACATGTACCTATGTATACTGGCTTAGGAAAAAAGAATAAAAGGACATATCTGGAAGCTAACTGTGGTCATCTCAGAGACAGAATTTTATTTATCTTTCTATTTTTAGGTACAGCTGACCCTTTGTATTCATAATATCCACATCCATGAATTCAACCAACCACAATAAAAAATATTCAAGAAAAGGAATTATCTGTGCTGAACATGAACAGACTTCTTTTTCTTGTCATACATAATTCCCTAAACAATATAATACAAATAATTACAAAGTATTTACATTGTTTTAAGTATTACAAGTAGTCCAGAGATGACTTAAAGTATATAGAAGAATGGGCATAGGTCATATTCAAAGACTACAGAATTTTATATGAGGGACATGAGCATCTGCAGAGTTTGGTATATGAGGGGGTCCTGGAACCAATCCCCCCCAGATACTAAGGATACCTCCAAATTCTGCAACTTAAAGCAAGCATAACTCATAGAAAGCAGGAAAAAGTTATATAAGGCATTCTTAACTAATGCAGTGCCACAATATAAATGATTTTAGGTTGGAGCTGTAGCTCAGGGGTAGAGTATATGCTTAGCATGCATGAGACCCTGGCTTCAATTCCCAGCATCAAAAAACAAACAAGTAATTAAGTAGGTAAATTAATTAATTATTTAGGAACACTGAATTGTCATAACAGGGAAATGAAGGATGACTGGGAGCTGAGAGATTAAATGAGGTAAAGAAATTACTTGAGCATCAGCTAAAGAACATACATCTCAGACATCTTATAAGGACAAAATAGTCCTTATAGCACAGGAGGAGAGGGATTATTAAGGAAAATGGAAGTACAAATGTATATCGGGGAAAAAGCTATTGACAATACCTAGTAAACTTGAAGACATTCATTTATAGTTAGCAGGCAGAAATGAATTAACTTCTAAGAATCAGTTATAAAAATATTGGTATGTATTTTATTTGCTTTAATTTATTCCCAAATTTTCAAGAGGTAGATGTTTATATTTTTTTTTTTTTTTGCGGTACCGGGGATTGAACCCGGGGGGGGGGGTTGCCTCTGTGCTACACCCCTGGCCCTATTTTTATATACTTTATTTTGAAACCGGGTCTCACAAAGTTGCGGAGGGCCTCACTAGGTAGAGAGAGAGACAGGGAGAGAGAGAGCTGAGGCTGGCCGCGAACCCGGATCCTCCGGTCTCCGCCTCCCAAAGTACTGGGATTACAAGCGTGCGCCACCACGCCTGGCTTAGATGTTTATATTTGAAAAGGCAGGGATTTATATGTTTGTATCTACTCATAACTATAATAATTATGTGAGTGATGTAATTTGTGGATAAGAAATACAAGCTACCAACAAGGACACAGAGAAAGTGGTATTTCACACGCTACTGGTAGCAATGTAAATTAAGTCCAGCCATTATGGGAAACAACATGAAGATTCTTCAAAAAACTAGAAATAGCCGGGCGTGGTGGCACATACCTGTAATCTCAGTACTTGGGAGGTTGAGGCAGGAGGATTACAAGGTTCGAGGATAGCCTCAGCAACATAGTGAGATTCTCATCAACCTAGCAAGACCCTGTTTTAAAATAAAAATAGGGCTGGGAGTGTATCTCAGAGGTAGAATGCCCCTGAGCTCAATCCCCAGTATCACACACAAAAAAACCTAGAAAATTAAAATATAATTCAGCAATAACTAGAAAACTAAATATAATTCAGCAGTCCTTATACTGTGTATATAATTATCCAAAGAAACTGAAAGCAGTATGTTGAAGAGGCCTCTGCATTTGCATGTTTACTGCAGCACTATTTACAAAAGTCAAGAGATGGAAACATTCTAGGTACACATCCAAGTATAAATGAAGAAAATACAGTGTATATACATAATTATTACTCAGCCATAAAAAATGAAATGTTATCATTTGCACCAACATGGAGGGAACTAGGAGACATTATGTTAAATAAGTCAGGCACTGAAAGACAACTCCTGCCTGTGCTCACTTATATATGGAAGCCAAAAAGCTGATCTCATAAAAGTAAAGAACATATTAGTAGTTACGGAGCCTGGGAAGGGTGTGGGAGAGGGAAGAGGGAAGACCATCATTAATTGGTACAGGGTGTAGCTGGACAGGAAGAAAGACTTGTAATGTCCTATAGTGCAGTAGGGTAACTACGGTTTACAGAAATTAAATATTTATTTATTTATTTAGCAGAACTGGGAATTGAACCCAGAGGCATTCTACCTCCAAGCTACACCCCCAGCCCTATTTTTATTCTTTATTTTGAAACAGGATCTCACTAAGTTGCAGAAGACCTCACTAAGTAGCTGAGGCTGGCCACGAACCTGTGATCCTCTTGTCTCAGCCTCCCAAGTACTGGGATTACAAGCATGTACCACCACGCCTGGCAGAAATTAAATATTTAAAAATAATTAGTAGAGAGGATTTGGATGTGTGTGTGTGTGTGTGTGTGTGTGTGTGTGTGTGTGTGTGTGTTACTGGGGATGGAACACAGGGGTGTTCTACCTCTGAGTCACACTCCCAGCCCTATTTTTTAGTTTGGAAACAGGGTCTCACTAAGTTGCTGAGGCTGGCCTTGAAACTTTGATCCTCCTGTCTAAGCCTCCCAAGTACTGGGATTACAGGTGTGCACCACCACACCTGGCTTGGAATGTTCTTAACATTAAAAAAAGATAAATGTCTAAGGTGGTATATATTACCCTGATTTGATATTAACATATTGTATGCATGCACTGAAATGTCACACTATACCCCATAAATCTGAATAATTACTATGTGTTAATTAAAAATTAAAAATAAAATATAAATTTTAAAAAATACAAGCTACATTTAAGGGATGACTTTCCACAGATGAGAATAAGAAATGGGCAAGGGTTAGTATGACCTGTGCTCCTATGACCAGAACCTTCTTAGGGAAGACCAGCCTTTAAGACAGGCAGACAGAGAGACAGACAGACTTCCAGCAAAGAACCCCTAACACTAGTATTACCAAAATGTAATTTAGAAGTGCTATGCTGAAGCTAGGCGTGGTGGCCCATGCTTGTAATACTAGTACTTGGGAGGCTGGGACAGGAGGATCTCAGGTTCAAGGACAGCCTCAGCAATTTAGTGAGGCTCTCAGGAACCTAGAGAGTACCCTGTTTTCAAATAAGAAATAAAATCGGTCTGGGGTTGTAGCTTGGAGGTAGAATGCCTCTGGATTCAATTCCCAGTACCACACACACACACACACACACAAAAGGTGCTATGCTGTATAATCAAACTCAGAGAAGGAGATTACAACAGGCAAATTTAAATTATGTATAAATCACTTTGCTAAGGGAGGAGAGAGATCTCTTCCGAGAGGGAAACAGGATGAAGAAACATCTGCATTTGCATGTTTATTGCAGCACTATTTACAAAAGCCAAGAAATGGAAACATTCTAGGTGTGCATCTATGTATGAATGAAGAAAATGTAGTATATATGCACAATGGATTATTATTCAGTCATATGTATACACAATGGAATATAGTAGTAGGATATTCTAGTATATATACACAACAGATTATTATTCAGATTGTTTCCTGAAGTCCAGGAGATTGAAAGAGATAATATAAAGCCTTGAGGAAGTCTAATTATTTTATTTTATTATTTTATATTTTATTTTATTTTTTATTTTATTATTTTATTTTATTTTATGGAACTGGGGGTTGAACCCAAGGGTATTCTACATCCAAGCTACACCTCCAGCCCTATTTTTTATTCTTTATTTTTGAAACAGGGTCTCACTAAGTTGCTGAGACTGGCCACAAACCTGAGATCCTCCGGTCTCAGCCTCCCAAGTACTGGGATTACAAGTGTGCGCCACCACGCCCAGTTTTGAGGAACTCTAATTAGCAATTTCTTAGGAACTTCTGCTTCTTATTTTGTACTTTATAATTCATGGTGGAAGGTAGTGATGAACACAGCATCTATGTTTAAAATGTAAATAATTTTAAAAACCCATGTCAGATATACATTTTTTTAATGCCTCTATTTAAGGTCCCTACCTTTTGCAAACTATCTACTACCGTTCCAAGTGTTTTTCAGAATCATCTCTAGCCTCTTAAATATTTATAATCGAGCTGGGCGTGGTGGCGCATGCTTGAATCCTAGTACTTGGGAGGCTGAGACAGGAGGATTGCAGGTTCGAGACCAGACTCAGCAAGTAGTGAGACTCACCAACCACATGAGACCCTGTTTCAAAATAAAAAATAAAACCTGGCTGGGGGGTGTAGCTCGGAGGTAGAATGCCCCTGAGTTCAATCTTCAGTACCAAAAAAAGAAAAAATATATATTTATAATCAAACTTCACTTTTAAAACTTTAATTCAAAAATGAATTTCAGAAGTTATTTTCCAGCCTTCTACTTGCATGAAGCTTAAGGAAAAGATTTTTGTTTCTTGCTTTCTCTAGGACTTTCTCAATTATTTAGATACACTTTAACTTTATCAAAGTCTTACTAGGTGACGTTGAAACTAATTAGACTGGTGACTAAAGATTTATATTGAATGATATCAGAAATGCTCGTTTCTAAAATTTAGCCAAGTTGTACTACTCAATTTAAATTATATATTATTTTAATAAAATACTGGCTGATATTTGTTGTCCAAACTATGAAGAAAAATGGCCTTTCACATCACTCAACCTTCCCTCTCCTCCTTAAGTTCACTGACTATAAAACCAGCTTCTCTGCATAGGCCCTATCATAATGCTTCCAAGAGGCTATAATTACAACTCCTTTAGAAAGAGTTGAAAAGTACTAAGTGCACCTTCCCCACTCATCCCATGATCTAATTATAAGGAAAAAAAATTAACACCAACCTCACACCCTTGAATAAACTTAGTAGACAAAAATTGAAATGAATTTAAAAAGTGACCTGAAGTATGTGGTACTAGGTCCACATTAAGAAAAAAACTTTAATAAATAACTTTCAGAAATTATGTTTTTATTTATTAAAATTTCTTTGCTGGCAAAAAGATTATAAACTTTTAAATATGAAACCATTTGTGCAGCAAGATATTCTTAACATAAGTATGTATTTTTCAAAGATAAAAATTTAAGCTAAATTACACTTATGATAGCAACCCAGAATGTTTTTCCAGATAGAGAGCCCAAAGAATCAAATACTTAATAGCAAAGACTAAAAACTAACAGTTTGGCAAAGTATATGTTGTTTTAAAATCACCTTTGTGGGACAAAACGAAGACAGGGACCACTTAAAAAACAGGACTCCTTAGTATTAAGAGATTAAAAATCTCTCAGGGAGGAACTAGATAGGCAAGCTAGCACTCAGTCTTATGGGGTAACAGATATAACAGGAAATTAAGAGTTAAAACATGGACCTGTCTTCAAAGCTGTAAAATTAAGGAGATGGGAGACTGAGAAGTCAGCTAAGATTTCTGAGACTATGTGATCAGCAGAAATACCAAAAAGTGCCGGGTGTGGTGGTGCACGCTTGTAATCCCAGTACTTTGGGAGGCGGAGACCGGAGAATCTGGGTTCACGGCCAGCCTCAGCTCTCTCTCTCGCTCTCTCTCGCTCTCTCTCTCTCTCTCTCTCTCTCTACCTAGTGAGGCCCTCCGCAACTTCGTGAGACCCGGTTTCAAAATAAAGTATAAAAAAATAGGGCCGGGGATGTAGCGCGGAGGTAGAACGCCCCTGGGTTCAATCCCCGGTACCGCAAAAAAAAAAAAAAAAAAGAAATACCAAAAAGCCAGAACCAGACAAGTTCATTAAACTCAAACCCACTGAGACAAGACAAGAGTTTGCTGTGTTCTGAAAATAATATTAGGGACTTCACTGATGATAAGAAGCAAATTCCAGGTGGTGAGGGGCAAGCACATATGTATACTAGTCACTAAAATAACCAGCAGTGACCTTTCCTTTATTTTATTTATTTTTTTGCGGTACCGGGGATTGAACCCAGGGGCGTTTTACCTCTGAGCTACACCCCCGGCCCTATTTTTTATACTTTATTTTGAGACCAGGTCTCACAAAGTTGCGGAGGGCCTCACTAAGTAGCTGAGGCTGGCCGCGAACCTGGATCCTCTGGTCTCTGCCTCCCGAGTACAAGGATTACAAGCATGCGCCCATGCCAGGCTTCCTTTATTAGCATAGTAAAAAAAGCACATGAGTCGGGCGGGCGGGCGTGGTGGTGCATGCACATAATCCCAGTACTTGGGAGGCTGAGATCCGAGGATCCGGATTCACAGCCAGCCTCAGTTACTTAGTGAGGCCCTCCGCAACTTAGTGAGACCCTGTTTCAAAATAAAGAATAAAAAATAGGGCTGGAGGTGTAGCCCGGAGGTAGAATGCCCCTGGGTTCAATCCTCAGTACCGCAAAAAAAGCACATGCCAAAGTGGAGACATAAACTGGTAATGAGACATGCATCACATGGAAGAAGCAAGTTAAAGAGGGCAGGTGTTAACTAAAACTCCACTTCTGCATGTGATGACATCAAGAGATTGGATTCCTGCCAATCCTGCAGATGCCAGAAAAGCTGTACACCTTTCTCGAGTCAGCCTGGGATTTCTGTCCCCGCGTGCTGTCTCCCTTGTGCTTACACATGAGAAATGAAGTCTTGTTCCTATCCTAGTTATGCATTTATCTGATTCTTCTGATGGAGAACATAAGAACCCACCCAGGCGGTAAGAAAAGCACAACTATAAATGCATTAAGAATGGTCTGGCTAAACTAGGCGTGGTGGCACATGTCTATAATCCCAGTACTTGGGAGGCTGAGACAGGAGATCACAGGTTCCTGGCCAGTCTCAGCAATTTAGCAAGACCCTGTTTTAAAATAAAAATTAGGAGGGCTGGGGTGTAGCTCGGAAGTAGAATGTGTGTGGGTTCAATCTTCAGTACCATAGAAAAAAAGAAACAAAAAGAATGGTCACACTAAATAGCTGTCTGCATATCCACCTCCTTGTGTAAATACCAACTTCACTGGAAAAGAAATAGTATTTTTAAATAGAAAGCTGAGTTACCAAGCATGAAAAAAATCGAATATGGGAAATACGTAATGTTTTATAAGAAAAAGTCACACAAACCTTTTAAAATTTTTGTTCACACTTATCCATTTAGAAAGAAGAAAGAAAGTATACAATAATTCAAGCTACAATAAATCAAACTTTCTTCCATAAGAGTACATTTCTTTTTTTTTTGCGGTACCAGGGATTGAACTCAGGGGCATTCTACCTCCGCGCTACACCCCTGGCCCTATTTTTTTTTATACTTTATTTTGAAACCGGGTCTCACGAAGTTGTGGAGGGCCTCACTAAGTAGAGAGAGAGAGAGAGAAGGAGAGTGAAGAGAAAGAGAGAGAGAGAGAGAGCGCGCGCACAAGAGAGAGAGAGCTGAGGCTGGCCACGAACCCGGATCCTCCGGTCTCCGCCTCCCAAAGTACTGGGATTACAAGCGTGCGCCACCACGCCTGGCTCCATAGAGTACATTTCTGAGCCAGGCATGGTAGTCCATGCCTGTAATCCCAGTATTTGGGGGCTCAGACAGGAGGATTACAGGTTCAAGGCCAGCCTCGGTGACTTAATGAGACCCTCAGCAATTTAGTGAGACCCTGTTTCAAAATAATAAAAGAAAATGGCTGGGGGTGTAGCTCAGTGGAAGAATGCTATTGGGTTTGATCCCCAGTACCAAAAAATCAAACAAACAAAAAGAGCATATTTCTGATAAATAAAAGCAGTATTAATCAACTGATTCTTTAGTTAGGAATGGATACATTTTAATAACAGTATATCAATAATATAATCAACAAATACATTTACTACTAAGTTTTATATAAAGTGTTATGAATTAAGCCTAAAATGTACTTTACTACTTCTGCTTTAAGACTCAAAACCACCATTAAAGACAAACAAGCACTGTACCTGGATCTGAATGGAAGGAGCCTCTAGCGCTCTGTAAACCATTGGTAGAACACTGTTCTTTATTTCATCAGGAGGGGTTTTGGTTAACAGCAAATCCATTTTTTGTAGGAAAATTAGTAAAATCTGTTTAGAAAAAGGGAAAAGATATTAAAGTCTAAAATCTTTAAAAGAGTCAATATATGCCAAAATTTAACATTTCTTCAAAAGAATAAGTTATATATTTTGACACTCACCATGTTGCTAGCCTGAAAGCATGGAAAACAAAAACACAGAAATCAAGTCTCTTATATTTCTGGACGCATAATATTTAACATCTGCTCTCAGTTTAATCATTCAAATAACTACTAATTTCCTAACTCTCACATATTTGTAGTAAGACATCACTCACCCACATGTACCAACTATCTGGAAAGCTACTGGGTAAAAAATAAAAGTCTGAGGTCAGCAAAGTCAGATGTCCAACATAAGTGAATTCCGTAACTTAGCCTCTCTGAATGAAGTTCAAGAGAAGGAGGGTATAGAAATGAAATGGTCTGTAAGGAAACATTCTAGCACTTTTAGTTGTTCCTGATATTCATTTTTATTTTTACCTAGCTGCCTCCACATACCTAAATTATAAGGAACAAACTGCTCCTTCTATTCATGCAGAGTACTTAATTTTGTCTATGCTCAGTTCGAAGTTTCAGGAGGAATTCTTAACTGAGAAAATAATGGGGGAAAAAGAACAAAAAAAGGGGACAAATAAGAACTTAGATTATAGGTTTCTTAGAAAACGATCTTGACTGATCCACAGCATGGGAAACATGTGACTGCATCAACTTTCCCTCCTAATCCTCTGAGCATTGGTGGGGAGCCCTGCAGCAAAGCCTACAGCATCCCGACTGCTCTTTCCCTAGACCACAGGGACTGTCGCCAGACTGCCTCCCCTTCTTCTCAAGGGAAGGACTACAAATAGCCACAAAACCATTACATCAGATGGTTGATAGTGACTAATACGCTATTGACAATACAGTTGCAGAAACACACAAGTTCTAGGAAATTTCATCTCAACAACCACCTGTATTTTAGAAATGAGGAAATGGAAGTTTTAAGATACTAACATCTAAACCAAGTCATACTTCTAGTAAGATAAAGAAGCCCAAATTCAAATCCAGATATGTGGCCCCACTCTTAAATCCAAGATGACCTTGAATCTGGCAAGTATATATTGTGATAAAGTCTACATATAAAGGCCTATTTTTCATTTAATAATACATATATACATTATTTCCATGGTGCTCTAAGTGCTCATTTTCCTCTTCTAATGAAAGTATTATTAGCAAGTAAATAAATAAAGATAGCCAACTGGCACAAATCATCTACAAATTAAATACCAGAATAACAAAACAAACAAAAATACTTAAAAGTATCACAGAAAAATTAATATTTCTTTCCCCAACCTATAAATATATAAGGTCAATTGGGAACAGAATAACAAATGCAAAATTTCAATGCAATTTATTTTCTGAGACAGAAACTTATGGAAAGCCATAAACATTTACTTGCAAAGTTCAATTATAATTTTAGGAATAGTTCAAATAGCTTTATATGCAACTAGCTAACTAATGCAAAAGGAAGTCTCTACATTTACCTCAATTTTTAAAAAGTCATATATTCACTTCTTTTGTTTTCAGTGGTAGTCATTATCATCAACAACATAAGATAAATATGCAAGAATACCTACAACATACCTGGATTGGCTCCTGTTGTTTAAATACAGGGCCTAGTTCAGGTAGAATTAATTTGACATATTCTTCTTTGGTGCACTCCTCAGCAATCAATAAAACATTGGGCAAAACAAAAGGTACCATGTCGGGGTTTACAAATTCTGAAGTCAAACAGGGCAAAATTCTTTGTACAATGACACGCTGAAAAGGCAAAGATGTATTATAAAACCAAAATTTATTTCAGGTCTTTAGTTATTAACATTGAAGTGCAAGACCTCCATTCCCTTTAGATAAGATGACCATATAATTTATAGTTGAAATTGGTATATGTATTAGAGAAAAATGGGATGTTCTTGCAAGTTATGCTGAAACAAACAGCAAAAGTTAGGAATGTCATGGGTAAAAGGGGATATATGGCCACCCTATCTTTAGGAAATCTTCCCTAATTAGTCTTCACTGATACATTTCTCCTCTTCATTGCTCATTACTTAGGATTCATACCATACAACTTAAAACATTGCCCTGCATTGTTGTTATTTCATGCATATTAACCCTACCCACATTTACTGTAATGACCTTGAGAAAAGGGACAATATTTCATGCTTCTTCTTTACTCTCCATTTAAGTAAAGGGCTAGACAAGTAACCAGTGACTGATAAACACTAGGAACATTTTTGCAACCAGGAATTACTAGTTTTACAACCTGTGCCTTCCTGTGCATTCACCAACATTTTTAGCCTACTTTATATCCAGGATTTAATAAGTCAGAGAGTGAAAGGGATCAGAAAGGCTAGAATCAATACAAAAGTATTCCCTTAACTACTGGTGAGGAAGTGATTGCCACAATGACATCTTACACAATTCCTTTTTATTGGGGGTGAGGGGTACTGAGGCATTCTACCTCCGAGCTACACTCCCCAGCGCACCCCCCTCCCCGTTTTTGTGGTACCAAGGATTGATCCTAGGAACATTCTACCTCTGGGCTATGTCTCAGTCTTCCAAGTACTGGAACTACAAGCATGTGCCACCAGGCCCAGCATGCCCTTTTTTATTTATTTTGAAACAGGGTCTCAGTAAGTTGATGAGTGTCTCGTTGGCCTCAAACTTGCAATCCTCCTGTCTTGGCCTCCCAAGTACTGGGATTACAGGTGTGTGCCACCACACCAAGTTGACAGTTTACAGACTTCTGATATTTAATGTCCAACTTGGACACAGATAGCACCCATCTAATTTTTAAAATCCTATTTAGTTTTGGACCATAACTTAACTTTTGGCTTCATTTTGCAGTCTTTTAGTCATTTATGTGCCTGAGACAAAAGTTATATTAGTTACTTGGAACAGTTATTCTAGTTAAGTCAAAGTAAGCTTTAAATTTAAAAAATCCTGACTATAATAAAAAACTGATCAACAACAAACCTTGGGCAGTTTTGGCAGGACCTTTGGTAGTCCTTTGAAAAACTGTGATTTCTGAAGATTATCTCTTTGGAATAAAGTATCAAAATATTGAAGTGTTACTGCACCAACATCATCGAAGAAGGGAACCTAAAAATAAGGAAAAATTATTTTGATAAATATTAAGTTTAAGTACCTGTCATATCTGAAACTGACACAATATGGCGAAAAATATTTAGCAAGATAAAGACCTTTTTTTTTTTTAATGGTACTGGGGATTGTACCCAGGGGGCATTCTACCTCTGAGTTATACCTCCGGCCCTATTTTTATTTTTATTTTGAAACAGGGTCTAAGTTGATGAGAGCCTCTCTACTTGCTGAGGCTGTCCTCGAACCTGTGATCCTCCTGTCTCAGCCTCCCAAGTACTGGGATTACAATCATGTACCACCATACCCGGCTTAAAGACCATTTTAATAAAAATTCTAAATCTAAAAATCAGAATAAGAAAATTATTTTTTTTCATGTTCGTACCTTCAGAATAACTCTGAGTTGGTTGTGCAACAGTATTTTATTTTACAAAACTCTAAAAAGTACTGAAAGAGTAAGTAAAACATCTTGAGGGCATAAGGAATACTAGTTACTTATTAAAACCCATGGTTATATAAGTGAAATAGAGGACTATTAATTCTGAAGTCCAGAATGTCTGCATATCTAATTGCAACTGTTAGGACTCAGTTTATCTGAAATCTTACTTTTCCATCACAGCATTTATATACATAAATTATTTAACTGTTTAAGATTAAAAGACCTTGAATAACTAATACATTTAAGAACACAGATGTTATATGGGGACTAAATCTTACTAAATCTTGCTTTAAGAACACAATCTAATTTTTTGTTGTTATTGTTCTCTCCACTAACTTATGTAGACATCTTTGTGTACTTACCTTTGTCATTTGATCTGCATCTGGTCTTACAGTTGGAGTTACATTTAGCAATAGTTTCACGTGTTCACGGACTTCCTCAGGTATATTTGTAAGTGAACTAGATCCTAAACGACTCAACTATTCAAGAGTGATAACAGTAAATGAGTATAAAATATTCAAAAAGATATGCATTTCTATTAATAGTTTACTTAAGCCTTTTTAAATTTTATTCAGTAATTTTGATTGAACAAAATGCTAATTTCACTGTTGCAAAATAACTAAAACACTTATTTTTAATATCTGAAATTGTTTCCATTCCTAAAAGACCCAGTTTTTTGTTTGTTTGTTTGGTTTGGTTTGGTTTTTTGTGGTACTACTGGGGATTTAGCCCAGAGGCATTTTACCTCCAAGTTACACCCAGCCCTATTTTATATTTTATTTTGAAACAGGGTCTTGCTAAGTTTCTGAGGGCCTCACTAGGTTGCTGAGGCTAGCTTCAAACCTGTGATCCTCCTGTCTCAGCTTCCCAAGTACTGGGATTACAGGTGTGTGCCACCACGCTCAGCCAGGCCCAATATTTTAGACCACATTTCAATATTTACTCTAGTAAATGCCATGATTAAAGTGGTAGAACAAACTCTAACTAGCCTTCATAAGTTACAGTAATTACTTTTATTAATTTCGTCTTATGACAACTTAAAATGAAGCACTCATCTAAGAATTTTGACATTTTTTAAAAAATAAAAAAATTTAATAAATTTTAATGCAAGCAAATATCAATAGACAAATACCTGATCCAACTGCCTACTAAAGCTCTTATAAATATCTTGCTTGTTGACTTCAAATACAGGTTTCCCTTTATTAAATACAGCATACATAACAGTTCCTAAAGAATACATATCACTGGCTGTTTCACAGCTCACAGAAAGTATGTACTCAGGAGCCAAATATTCAGGATTTGGAAGACACAATGATGGTAAATTTGGGTCCCATTCTTTACAAGGAAACTTAGGCTGTAATAAGACAGAAAAGGGATAACATAGATTAAATATTTCAAATGAAAGCAAACCATTACCAAGCAATCTATCTTTAAATTCTTACTGAGTCCTACAAGTAAAAATGTTACTATCATCTTCAATTTTAAAATTCTCAAGCCTTTTGCCACCATCTTCCAGTAATTTGCCAAAATGACGAATACAAAGGGGAAGAGGAGAGGAACCTGATACATGTTTTCTAGGCCTTTTGGAAAACATGGAGTTGTTCCTTTGGCCACATATATGCGAATCTACAAGAAGGGTGATATTGTAGACATTAAGGGAATGGGTACTGCTCAAAAAGGAATGCCTCACAAATGTTACCATGGCAAAACCGGAAGAGTCTATAATGTTACCCAGCATGCTGTTGGCATTGTTATAAACAAGCAAGTCAAGGGCAAGATTCTTGCTAAGAGAATTAATGTGCGTATCGAATATATTAAACACTCTAAGTGTCAAGATAGCTTCCTGAAGTGGGTGAAGGAAAATGATCAGAAGAAGAAGGAGGCCAAGGAGAAAGGGACTTGGGTTGAGCTGAAGCGCCAACCTGCTCCACCAAGAGAAGCACACTTTGTGAGAACCAATGGAAAGGAGCCTGAGCTGCTGCAACCTATTCCCTATGAATTCATGGCATAATAGGTGTAAAAAAATAAATAAAGACCCCTGGGCTGTAAAAATGGTGTTAATGAGTAGAAGCGTGGTATCTTCTCCCCCAAAGAAATATTTAAAGCAAGATTTTAAGTGTGTCCCAGTTGGTTGTGTCATGTCTTCACTATTCAGATTTAGTATTTTGATTGCTGAATTGGCTTACTGTGCATCAAGTATACTCAATAGAGAAAATGGCCAAATATTATATATGAAATATTTATACTGGTTTGAAGGGAAAAGATGTACCATGGGGAAAAGATGTACAAAAATAAGTGGAAGGTAATCTGTTGCATTACAGTTAAGTTCAGGAAAAATAGATTACTCAATTATATTGTAAATAGCTAGATTTTAAGGATCCGAAATTTGCCTGTGAAGCCTACTACTCAAAAATAGCAAAGCTTTGAATTACTTTAACCATTAATGGAGCAGGGCTCAGAAAACAAATGTGTAAAAACATTCACCTTTGTCTTATAATATGCTACTATAGAACTCAGTAATTTGTAAATAGTTTCTCTTTCACAGTCTGGAGGCTGGGAAGGTCAAGGTGCTGGCATGCTTGGTTTCTGATGAGGGGCTGGTTCCCACTTCTAAGAGATGTTTTGTTGCAGTATCTTCCAGAGGTACAAGCACTAGCCTCACCTGCCCGAAGGGAGGATGGGGAGAGGGCTAGGTAGGAATAGGCTAGTTCCTCCAACCCTTTTTTAAAGGGCGCTAATATTCACTAAGGCAGGGCCCAGGCCCTCTTCCTAGGCTTCCCCAAAGGCCCTACCTCTTGTAAAGATTGAGTTTCAACATGGATTCTGAGAGAGAAACACTCAAACCATGGGTAGTGTTTTGGGGTTTAGCTGAAATGAAGACTGGCTTCTCATTTGACCAGTTTGTGTGCATTTTGTCCCATTTTAAATAAACATCTCTATCCTTGAAACAAAAAAATAAATAAATAAAATAAAATTCTCAAATCCCCAAATCTAGAAAGTACACAAACAAACTGAGAGGTAAGAACTCTCTTAACTCTGAGATCACTGGATTCTCTTCCAGAAGATAAATGATCACTGCAAAATGCAATATGCGGGAATACGTGGTCTGGCTCATTTTTGGGGATACAGAGGCTTCAAGTTTTATGAGTTTGGATAGACTATTGTTTGAATCCTTGTTCTTTCATTAACTAGCTATGTAATTTATTTAACACATTCAAAAGACTATAGTAAAAATTAAACAAACATATGGAAGTCAAGCACTTAGCCAATACCAATTCTTTCTGATTCCCTTAAAAATAGCTGTTTAAATTACAAATCTGGCCGGGCCTGGCGGCACAGGCCTGTAATCCCAGTACTTGGGAGGCTGAAACAGGAGGATTGCAGGTTCAAAGCCAGCCTTGGCAACTTAGCAAGACCCTGTTTCAAAATAAAATATAGGGCCGGGCGTGGTGGCGCACACTTATAATCCCAGTACTTTGGAAGGCGGAGACCGGAGGATCCGGGTTCGCGGCCAGCCTCAGCTCTCTCTCTGTCTCTCTCTCTCTCTCTCCTTAGTGAGGCCCTCTGCAACTTCGTGAGACCCAGTTTCAAAATAAAGTATAAAAAATAAGGCCGGGGGTATAGCGCGGCGGTAGAACACCCCTGGGTTCAATCCCCAGTACCGCAAAAAAATAAACAAACAAACAAATAAAATAAAATATAGGGCTGGGGATGTAGTTCAGAGTTAGAGCATCCCTGAGTTCAATCCCTAGTACCAAAAAAAAAAAAAAAATACAAATCTGTCTTAGGTCAAATTATAGTCTTTTAAACAACTACATATAGTACACACCTGAAATATAATGAGTGTCATACCACAAAAAGTCTTCTATGCCATAAGCAACCAATCAACACAAAACATGATTCATCTAAAGCAGCGTTTCTCTAAATGTGAATAGGCAGGTATTCTAATCACTAAGAAACAAGTATTTTGGAGACAGAAAAACCCAGTTCAAGTTTTGGCTCTACCACTTACCACCCACCTAAACTCAGGCACGTCGTATTATTGAGCCTAACTTACTCATGTGTATTATTCCTATGCCCCAATGAGTTGTTGTGGGAATTAAATATGTAAATACATGAAAAGTATTTAGAAGGTGCTTCAATAAATGTTAACTACCATTACCCTTGTTAATGTTGTTGTTATGCTTCCTAAAGAAGATTCCATGGTCCAGTAAGTTGGGGAAATACTGATAGAGATTCAGAATATATGTTACAGTATTTGGTATTCAGAAGGAGAAAACCCTATTTAACCCAATAGTTCCCAAATGTATTTAACTCTGGCATCCTTTTCTCAAGTAACATTAACTTCTATGGAATTAATGACCTAAGAATACTTTCGGGTATGATGAACACTAGAAATTTACCATAAAGCTATAAATTTAAAGATACTATTGTACCACATAGCCTACATGTACACGTTTATCAGGGTTACACTACATTCTCTAGTTCATTCCAGATATAATCACAAATTTCCATGGCTTTAAAGAAGTTGAAATACTAAAACTTTCATTACCTCTTGTTCAGAAGGATTAGTTGATGACACACAAAAATCAAAGCCCATTATTTTCCAGGCTCCACTTTTATTCAAAATTATATTTTCAGGAGTAATATTTCCATGAACCATTTTTACACTGCTATGCAAAAATGATAATCCTTCAGAAACCTGTAAATGAAAAAAGGCCAGACATTTATATAATAAATTTACTTCGATTACAACAATAAAGTGTCATAAAGATCTTAATTATTAGCATGTTCATAATAATTCTAGCTACTGAGGAGGCTGAGGCAAAAGGATCACAAGTTTGAGGCCAGCCTGGGCAACTTAGCAAAACAGAAAGGGCTGGGAATGTAACTCAGAGGTAGAGTGCTTGCCTAGCATGTGCAAGGCCCTGGGTTCAATCCTCAGTACCAGACATAAACATTCACACAAATCATGATTGTTGCTGGTTCTCCCAAGTAAAGGAGTTTTACATGTCAGCTAGCAACAAAATTTCATCATAAAGGCAAAAATATAGATATTATCAGCTGCCAGAACAATCTAAGCATTAATGGGGAAAACCCTGCTATAAAACCAAAGTACAACTATCAAGTTCCTTTCTTTCTGCATATAAGCAGAAGAAAAAAAAAATCCTTTGCTGTCCAAATTTACTCAGTTCCAGAGTTTGAAACGTGAGGGAATTGTTGATTCTTGAGTTACAGATAGTGAATATTAAGATTTTTACATACTTATACTTAATATTGAAATTCAGTTTTTCTGAATAGTATTGTGCTGAGTTTTCAAATATTCAATTGATGTTCACTTACTAACACACTGGGTTAATATTCAGTAATTTTTGTATTTGTGCCTGAGATTATCATGGAATGTGTTAACCCAATGGAAGGTTGGATTTCTGTCTTTAGGAAAAAGCAGGTTTTGGCAAGCTAATGCTCTCTGACTCTGCAGACACCACTGTCCCTGGTTTTCCTCAAACTCCACTTTTCAGTCTGTTTTGCTGGTTCCTTCTCATTTCCCCAACCTCCAGGACACAATGTTCAGATCTCTACAATTTGCCATCTACTCGTACTTTCTTGGTATTCCCAAAGCTTTAAGCTATATGCTGACTGTTTCCAATATTTCCAGTCTGGGCCTCAGTTCTAAAATTCAGGCTTCATTATCTCCTGATTTTCATGTCTTCTTGCCCCTTGAAGTCTTATACGCATTTCAATTTCAGAGGAATCCAAGGAATCCAATGAATCTCTCCCAGGAATTCAATTCTTTCTTCCTGTAGTCTTTCCTCTATCAGTTAATGATCACTTCATTGTTCTAGCTGCTTAGGTCAAAAATCTTTTGAGTTATCCTGTACTTTTCTTTTTCTTATATAGTAAATCCTGTTACCTCCACTGCCAACATACACTTAGAATATGATCCAGTCTTACAGCCTTCCCTACTCTGGACTATCATAACCTCTGACTGAGATTACTGTAACAGCCACCTACCTCATCCCTTTGCTTCTAGTCTTGCCCTTCTACACAGTTTAATTCTCAACACAGCAGCTACTACTGGTCTTGTTCCCTCCTCTCTAGCACTACAAGTATTTCACCAATTCCTTGCACATGTCATGCAAGATCCTGTCTCAGAGACTTTGTACTTGGGGTTTTCTCTGCCTACATCATTCTTTCCGCCAGGTATCTCTATGACTTTATTTTTTTTCCTTCAAATGCCCCCTTTTCAGTGAGATGTTTCCTAACTACCCTATTCAAAAGTGCATGTCCCTTTTTTCTCCCATCCAAACCATTCCTCTTTCCCTTTCACTTCTTTTTTCTTCACATCACTTATCAAAATCCAATTTACTGTCTTCCCACAAGATAATATAAGCTTCCAAAAGGCAGGAGTTTTTGTCTGTTTTGTTCAGTGCTATGCCTTCAGTACCCAGACCTGTGCCAAACATATTGCTCCAACAAATATTTGCTTCATGAATGAATTCTCTTTAAAAATTTCCACTTAGAGCTTTCAATATGAAATCAAGTCAATAGTAAAGAGTATAAAGAGTTCTATTTTAGAAGGTATCTGGGTTCCTGTCCCTAGCTTCATCACTTACTAGCCTTGCAACTTTGAACAAGTGACTGAATTTGTCTAAGTCCCAGATGGTAGATTATTCCAAACTGTGGTATACTAACTTCTTAATAAATATGGGAAAACATATTGGACTCAACACCACTCCCAATCTCTAGTCTGCCATGAGGGCCTATTCTACCTCTACCTAACTTTGCTTTGTACCTCTAGTCCTTCCTATGACTTGTGAGGGCATTAAAAAAAAAGAAAACTATCATTAAATGGGCAGGGGATGTGGCTCAGTGGTAGCAAGCTGGCCTAGCATGCTCAAGGCTCTGGGTTCAATCCTTAGTACTGCCAAAACAAAACAAAACAAACATCTTTTCTTCATGCAAATAACTATCATTATTAATAACTAAATAATTATCATTATTTTCTACATGCAAGTAGTATGTTAAACATTTATAAATTTACACTTTGATTGAGAAATCAAACTCTGTGTGGTAAGTATTATTTCCCTTATGCTTTCCCTACCCCAAAATTTCAGTATTCTAGAATAAGAGCTATGAAATGCATATCAAAGCAGGTCATTAGTCCTGCCTAACATTCTTTATTATTAGCTGAGCGTGGTGACACATACCTATAATCCCCAGTACTTGGGAGGCTGAAACAGGAGGATCGCAGGTTCACAACCAGCCTCAGCAATTTAGCAAGGCCCTCCACAACTTAGTGAGACCCTGTTTCAAAATAAAGAATAAAATAGGGCTGGGGGTATAGCTTGGAAGTAGAACACACCTGGGCTCAATCCCTATTACCACAAAAATAAAATTATAATTCCCCATCGCCAAAAAGGCATTGTTTTATCTTTCCAATTTTAGTTCTCACCATTCTTAAATGCAACCTGCCACTTCTAATTGCCTAAATATTCCTCAGCTTCTAGTACAATAAGCAAATATTAGGGATTTAATAATATTTCCCAAATGAATGAGTATTCTCTAGTTTCAATACATCTGAATCCATGAAGTTCATGTAAGATTTACATTTTCAAAATATATATTCTCCAAATATAGTTTACAAATTATTCAAAGTTTTTCAAATCTAGAAAAGTTTCCCTAATTTTATTAGAGAAAAAAAAACCCATTCTTTCCATACTGTATATCTCAGGCACTGATTTGGTAGGTGTCTTTATTTAACTATCTTAGTTAATCTTTAGAAACATAATATGGTTGGGAGAAAAGTTCAGATGCTTACTACAAAGTGAAAGTAATCAAAATAGCATGGTACTAACATAAAGATAGACATAGAAACCAATGTAAAAGAATCAGAAGCCCAAAAGTAAGTGCTTGTATAATAAGGTCAAATGATTTTTTTTTTATTTTGCAGTACTGGGGATTGAACCCAGGGGCATTCTACCTCCGAGCTACACCCCCAGCCCTACTAAACCACTGAATGGGGAAAGGGCAGACTTTTCAATAATGGTGCTCAGAAAACTGATATCCATCTACTAAAGAATAAAGTGAGACCCTTACCTTATACTATATATAAAAATAAACTCATAAACTCAGTTGGAGGTGTAACTCAGTGGTAGAGTACATGCTTAATGTATGCAAGGTCCTGGTTAAATCCCCAGGACACACAAAAAAACCAAACCAAGAAACAAAAAACTCAAAAGGATCTAAGACCTAAAATGGGGAGGGAGCCTTCATGACACTGGATTTGGCAATGATTTCTTGTTGCAGAAGCAACAACAGGAAAAATATGTAAAATGGACTGTATCAAAATAAAAATTTTCTGTGCATTAAAGAACAAATCAGCCAGGCAGGGTGGTGTATGCCTGTAATCCCAGTACTTGGGAGCCTGAGCCAGGAGGATCACAGCTTCAAGGACAGCCTCAACAACATAGTGAGACTCTCGGCAATCTAGCAAGACCCTGTTACAAACTAAAAAATAAAATAGGGCTAGGGGTGTGGCTCGGAGGTCAAACATCCCTGGGTTCAACCCCCAGTACCACCAAAAAAAAAAAAAAATTTTTTTTTGAGCAAAATATCTGAATAGGCATTTTACCCAAAGAGATGGCAAGGAAGCATGTGAAAAGGTGCTCAATATCATTAGTTATCAGGGAAATACAAATTAAAACTATAATGAAATACCAGTGGAAACCTGTTAGAATGGCTAAAACTAGGAGGGCAAAAACATACAGAGTTTTAAAAAAAGATACAAAAAAAATGGAATGTTCATATACTGCTAGTAGAAATGAAAAATGGTACAACCACTTTGAAAACGTTTGTCAGTTTCTTTAAAAAGTGAAGCATCTGCAAAAAAAAAAAAGTGAAACATACAAATACTATTTGATCTAGCCAGTCCACTCTCAGGTATTTAATCGGAAGAAATGAAAATATAAGTCCCTATAAACACTTGTGCATGAATGTTCACAGCAGCTTTATCTGCAGTAGACAAAAACTACAAACAACCCAAATGACTATCAACAAGCTCATGAGTAAATAAACGGATATATCCATATGATGGATTACTATTCAGCAATAAAAAAGAGAATTAACTATTAATATGTACAAAATGGGTGAATCTCAAAATAATGTTAACCGAAAGAACTGAGACCAAAAATGAATACACACCCACAGGACTCCATTTACAAAATTCTAGAAAATGCAAACTGATCCATACTGATAGAAAGCAGGTCAGTGATTCCTGGGCTAAGGTACAGAAAAATTGCAAAGAATAGGAGGGAAGGATTACAAGGAGTATGAGGAAGCTTTAGCAGGGGTAGGAGAGATGTGGGTCATGATTTCATAGGTATGTACATGTCAAACTTTTAAGATTGTATAATTTGCATATGTGCAGTTTGTTGTGGCAAACTATACCTTAATAAAGCTGTTAAAATTTTCATAAAATGGCCAGTCATGGTGATGCACACCTGTAATCCCAGCTACTGCTGAAGCAGGAGGATCACAAGTTCAAGGCCAGCCTATGCAACTTAGCAAGACCTAGTCTCAAAATTAAAACTAAAAAGGGCTAGGTGTGTAGCTCAGTGGTAGAGCATCCCTGGCTTAAAGCCCCAGTATCAAAATATAAAAATAAATAAAAAACAAATGATCTCTTCCCCAAGGAACTCAGAATCTGCTATACAAATCTACTCCTTGGAGCTGAAGATATTTTAGTAAACAGGGAAATGAAAATCCAAAAAAGTAGGCATATATGAAAAAGTTAATATCTACTTGGTATCTAATATTTTATTGTTATTAAATATTTTATTTCAGCTTAATGTTTTATGAAATAAATTTACATGGTTTAAAATTCAAAAGAATCAAAAAGAACCTACCCCACCTAAAAGCCAATAAGTGACCCTCCTCAAAGGTTACCAATGTTACCAGTTTCATATATTTAAAATATAACTTAAGTCTAACAATAAACTGCAGAAAAATTCTAGAATATAGAATTTTTTTTTGCAGTACGAGAGATTGAATCCAGGGGCATTCTACCTCTGAGCTACACCCCAGCCCTATTTTTTATTCTTTATTTTGAAACAGGGTCTCACTAAGTTCTTGCAGAGGACCTCATTTAGTAGCTGAGGCTGGCTGTGGACCTGCAATCCTCCTGTCTCAACCTCCCAAGTACTGGGATTACAAGTGTGCGCTACCATGCCCAGCCAGAAATTATTTTTAAATTAGTGACAAGAATCAAAGGTTTAAAGGAAGTAGTTTACATGGATAATATGTATGAAAAGGGCAAAAAACAATTTTAAAGGAAAAAACTCATTTTACATGTTGAATAAAAATACATACCTGAAGCAAACCATACTTAGTTTCTACATCATAAAGTTTATAATCCTTAATGTCTGGAGATATAGAGGACGGTAGATTTTCCCAGTTACCAAGAACATTAGCTAAACTGGCAAAAACAGGTTCTGTACAGAACGCCAAGCAATCCCTATTAAAAAAAGGAAAAAGTCATTACTATCGTGTTTTACACATTATCAAAATCAAATACATATAAACTATTAGAGGTCCTATTAAATTATTGATAAGGTAAACTCTTTGAGATTTATAAATTTCAGCATAATTATAAAACACTTCAAACAAAAAAGTCAGGAGGATTTGTATATGAATCATACTGGATAAATCAATCTTTTAAACTAAGTATTTTGACAACTGATAAATTTTTCAAAATTTAAAAAGTCAAGAAATAAAACTATTATTTCAATTGTGTTTCTTCAAGCAATTGGTATTCTTTATGGAAAACCAATGAACTTACTTAAATATTGTTAAGAGTATGCCTACGATATCATTATTTCCAAAACTGTAATTTTTGTAATATGCTCAAGGAACTGCAGATTTCCCACCAATATCTCAGAAGCAAGAGGAGGAGGAGTCGGGAAGACGGACATGGCATGCCTTCAGGTCCCCTGCTCTTAATGTTATACTCAAAGCAGTTTTGCTTTTATCTACTTTATCATTTTGAAAGGTGCCATAGATTTCTCTTTTTTTTCTTTTTGATACTGGAGATCGAACTCAAGGACATTCTACCTCTGAGCTATATCACAGCCCTTTTTATTTTTTATTTTGAAATAGGGTCTCAATAAGTTGCTAAGGCTGGCCTCAAGCCTGAGATCCTCCCATCTCAGCCTCCCAAGTACTGGGATAAGGTGTGTGCCACCATACCTGGCTGCTTTTACATTTTTTTAATTGTTGCTGTTTGACTTAAAAGACCCACAAATTCAGAAATGTTAGATACTGGAATTCCATAGCCTTATAGAGTAATGATCAAGACTCAGGCTTTGAAAACAGATATCCAACCTCAAGTTCCAGCATTCCTATCCCTGCCTTGACGACACTGGACACTTCGCCTCAGCCTCGTACGGCCACTTGACAAATGGTGACAACAGATGCACCTTCAAAGGTTATACTGTGATGATCAAATGAGATAATCACATAAAATATATAGCAAAGCATGTAGGATATATGTTCAATAAATGCTTACTATTGCTATTATAATTACCAAACATTTGAGGCTCAAGCCCTAACGTTTTAGGCCTTAGGCTTTGGACTCTGGCAATGAAGAACTATGAGGTAGTATAGCAACAAGGCTAAATCAAGCTTCTGTGCCAGGATAGTAATTATATAATGGCAAGGAGGAACTTTGTTGTTTCATGGGTCCATAATACCTGAAAAACTTTTTTCTCCCATGAACCCATTTTTCAAAAGAAAGCGTATGTTGAAGCTCAGTATATGAGATAGAGACCGAAATGCTTAGGTTGAAAGAAAGAAAGGGTCACATGGTCCTCCTGTTCAGTCATCACCAAAGATGCTATCTTATTCTTTATTCCCAGCACTCAGCTCATTAACAGTGGGTACTAGGCATTCTTTTGTTGAATTGTACTGAAAGTTGCTCAAATACTCTTCTAGGATTCATTTATTTTAGCAATTCTTTTCTTTTTATTTTTGCTGTCTTGACCCCAAAATCATCATCTGTGGTCACATCAAAATCCACATGATTATGCTTCAAGCTCTAAGACTTAATGATCTCTGATGAATATTCATTTCTATTATCATTACAGTCACATAACAGAAGTGTTACAGCTTTTCAAGGACCACCTACCCCAACCATAGTTAATTATCAGTCATTAATTTTCTTTTCTTTCTTTTTTTTGGTACTGGAGGTTGAACACAGAGGCATTCTACCTCTGAGCTACACCTCCACCCCTATTTTATTTTTCATTTTGAAATGGGGTCTCACTAAGTTGAGGAGGGCCTCATTAAGTTGCTGAGGCTGTCCTCGAACCTGTGATCCTCCTCTCTCAGCCTCCCAAGTACTGGGATTGCAGGTGTGCACCACCATGCCCGGCTTTATTTACTTTCTCTCTCTCCACCAAAACTTAGCTTCACAGTATCTTTTTTTTTTTTTTTTGCAGTACCGGGGATTGAACCCAGGGGCGTTCTACCTCCGAGCTACACCCCCGGCCCTATTTTTTTTTTATACTTTATTTTGAAACCGGGTCTCACAAAGTTGCGGAAGGCCTCAATAAGTAGCTGAGGCTGGCCACAAACCCGGATCCTCCGGTCTCCGCCTCCCAAGTACTGGATTACAAGCGTGCGCCACCACACCAGGCCCTCACAGTATCTTTACACAACAAATCCTTGTTCTATTTGATTCCTTTCTTTCTCCCAACTACCTCAACAGTAAAAACTCCCCTTTCCTATCTGAACTTTTCCTATTTTTTACTGGGGAGATTTTAACTCTATAATGACCATCACAGGTTTCTTTTGCTAAGTCACAAAGTACACTTTAACCTTGCTTCTTTATTTTTCCACATTTAAGAACATTTATTCACAGCCCTCTTATTTAACTTATTCCATGGCCCCCTTTCTCCACTATTTACCTATTAGCCACTTTCTACTTCACAAAAAAGTACACCTCATCTAACAATGACCTCATTCATCTTAAACTTGACCTGAGTACTAATTCCTCAACCGTCCTCCTTGAGTTCCTCCTATAGGACTTTACTTACATGCTTCTCCTAGGCTCCCTTGCATTTTCTAGTTACAACTGCCATCGAATGGAAATTATTGAATGTCACTAACAACCTCTCACTGGTCAAATTCTTCTCAGTCCTTATTTTCTTTTCATTTTGTTGTCCTCAGTGTTAGTGGGTCCTTTTCTCCCTCTTTTGGCTTCCATGACATGTTGTCAAGTTTTCTCCAGCCATATGACAAGAGTTTCTCCTTTTTCTTTCCCCTACATTTCAAGGTTCTTTCCTCAGTACACTGCTTTTACTCATGTTCTTGAAAAATACTTTTTTGGGGGGGTGGTACTGAGGATTGAACGCAGGGGCGTTCTATCACTGAAATAAAATACCTCTATTCTGTTTTTATTTTGAAACAGAGTCACACTAAATCACTGAGGGCCTTGCTAAGTTGCTGAGGCCGGTCTCGAATCTATGATCCTTCCTTTCTCAGCCTCCCAAGTACTGGGATTACAGGTGTGTGCCACCACGCCCAGCAAAAGAACCCCATTTTTAACCTGGTTTCAAGTACTGCCTCTCTGTTATCCCCATATACATCACCAACTATATTTCATCTGGATTACTCTTTCTGTAGAAAATTTCCTTTGGATAATCCCAGTGCTATCTCAATATTATTCTTCATGAAAAGCTGGAAGCTATTTTTTCCTTCCCTAAAGTGTCCCTTTATCTACTGATGCTTTTTTACAACCTATCAAGATGTCTTAAAGTAATCTTTGAATCATCTCTCTTTCTGATTGCCAATAAATTCCTAGTTTTAAAATATCTAAATCACTATCAAAGAAGCAGCAGGAACAGAAAAAAGTGTAACACTTTGGCCCTCCTGTCAAATTTTAAATGTAATTATGACATAAAAGACATGTAGATACAAGTTAAAATAACATGGATATTTTTATAATAAGAGACATATGAGCATATTTCTGGGCAGGCACAGCATAGCAAGGTTTTTAAAAAAAAATGGGGGCCGGGCGTGGTGGCGCACGCTTGTAATCCCAGTACTTTGGGAGGCGGAGACCGGAGGATTCAGGTTCTCTCTCTCTCTCTCTCTCTCTCTCTCTCTCCTTAGTGAGGCCCTCCGCAACTTCGTGAGACCCGGTTTCAAAATAAAGTATAAAAAAAAATATAGGGCCGGAGGTGTAGCGCAGAGGTAGAACGCCCCTGGGTTCAATCCCCAGTACCGCAAAAAAAAAAAGGGCTCAAGAATCAGGCTGATGAATAACTCAGCTTTGACACTTAAAACCATACAGTTTAAGTAATATCTCTGATTCTCCATCCTATATAACTGTGAAACTTAAAAGAGTTAAACAATATAAAGCATGTAGCATAGTTTTTCAGTGTGTGTGTGTGTGTGTGTGTGTGTGTTTTGGGGGATTGAACCCAGGGGCATTCTAACTCCAAAATAAACCCCCAGCCCTATTATTAATTATTCAGTTAATTTCAAAACAGGGTCTTGCTAAGTTGCTGAGGCCAGCCTCAAACCTGTGATCCTCCTGTGTCAGCCCCCTAAATATTGGGATTACAGGTGTGTGCCATCATGCCTGACTTAGCATGGTTATTCACATGGTAAACTTTGTCTTTTTTCTTTTGAGTTGAAAAAAAGGATCTGTGCCTTTGGGTGGGGAGTAGTTTACTGAAGATTCCAATGAAAGAACTTCTCAGAAACCCAGTATATAAAATTGATAGAAGCAAAATTATCCTGGCTGAAGGGAGATGGGAAGCTTGAACCCAGCCCACTGTGTCCTCCACTTGTATGTTCCTCTCCTCCCCTTTCCTTAAAATCCTAAAGACCAAAAAACACAAATGGCAAACCACTTAAGATTTTTCTAAATTAAGAGGAGACTGACACACTGGGCACAGTAGAAGCCTAAATTTATTTCTTCTAATTAGGAAGAAATAAATCCAAGATTATGAATATGTGGAAATGTTTTACAAAGCTAGGGTATCTAAAGGAATATTAAAAGTGCCACAGGCATCAGGGCATGGTGGCGAATGCCTGTAATCCCAGTACTTGGGAGGCTGAGACCGGAGGATCTGGGTTCGCAGCCAGCCTCAGCTACTTAGTGAGGCCCTCCGCAACTTAGTGAGACCCGGTTTCAAAATAAAGAAAAAAATAGGGCTGGGGGTGTAGCCCAGAGGTAGAATGCCCCTGGGTTCAATCCCCAGTACTGAAAAAAATAAAATAAAATAAAAGTAAAAGGGCTGGGGTCATAGCTCAGAAGTAGAATGTTCCTGGGTTTAATTTGCAGTAGCACCAAAAAAAAAAAAAGCTCCACAGGCTTGAGGTTCTAGCCCAGATTACATCAATTTAATTTTCTGTTCATCTCAGCAACATTTCCCAAGCTCATCCTTAATAAAAATAGATGGTAAAATAACAAAGCTATGGACTGACACACTGGGCATAGTAGAAGCCTAAGTTCTACAATAGCGCTCACACAAATATACACACACACAAAAAAAAAAAATAGGTCCCCAAAATAACAAATCAATAAAAAGGAGACAAGAAGTTCTAGCAAACAGCAAAGACAGCTACTTTCAGGCAGTGGCTAGGTTCCATACCTCTCTTACACCCTCCATTTTGACTACCATGGGGTGGAGCATAGAGCAGGCCCTTAAACACAGACTCTTGCTACTTCAAAAGAGACGTACACACGCACAATGCAAATACATTTCATGGAAATAATGAATCTGTAAGAACTCAACAATCCATAACAAATTTTTGCTAACTTTTGAATTAGCTTTCAAATATAAAATTATTTTTAACTATTTGTCTTCAAGAAGTCTGTCTTATATAAGTTTTTATAAAAATTTACCTTGATTCTTCTAAAGGATGTTGGACAGTAAGAAGTCGGGGATGTCGTAGCCGTGTTAACTGTTGGACTCCTCGTTTTAGAGAGTCGATGATTTGATCCTTTTCAAATTTTTGATATTTGTCAATCAGCTTTTTATCAAAGACAAAAACAGCCACTTCCTAATAAAAGAATTGTGTAACTAATTTTAATCAAGAATTATATAAAAGTGGTAAGATTACATTTGAGTATCAAGTCTACAAATAGAAATAACTAAAAACTAATGCTATGGAAATTTTAACACCATTGTAATGCTTTTCTGATCAAAATAATGGTTTTCTCATGACTAATAAATATAAGTATTTTTAAAGGTATGAAACTCAAAATCCTCATCTAAAGAAAAGATAGGAAAATCCCTGCCACCCCTTTGAATTCTGGTATCGGATACACATGAGCTGTGTGTTATATGCATTTTCCCTTTTGTAAATCAGAATTCAAACACAAGTTAAAATGTTTAACAATTCAGCCAGGCATGGTGGTGCATGCCTATAATCCCAGAACTTGGGAGGCTGAGACAGGAGGATAACAAATTCGAGGACAGCCTCGGCAACTTATTAGCAAGGCCCTGTTTCAAAATTTAAAAAAATAAAATGTAGGGTTGGGGGTGTAGCTCAGAGACAGAATACCCCTGAGTTCAGCCTCCAGTACCAAAAAAAAGTTTAACATTTCTAAATGCTATTCATAAGGATAACCTTGAACTATACTATAAAATTGTGAGACTTTTGAAAGATAGGTTTTTGTATAAACAAGCATTCTCTGGCATACAACCTAATTTGTAACCAACTTTTACATAGGATTGATCTATATTCTCATACCACTCCATCCCTCATCTTGTTACTGGCAGTAACTGAATAGTTACTAGTATAGGATGCTGCTCCCCACCACTGCTCTTTGAAATCATTCACATCTTACTTTATACTATTAAAAGCATATATCCTCTTTGCCATCTTCTTCCTTTCATCCTCTCTCAAGTCACCCAATGAAAAGCAGTTTTCATCCAAGTGCACCATTATAATAAATCAGTCTAAAAATAGACATATTAACAGTGACATTTATAATACAGTAATGTATGATTCCAGTATTATTGGGGGATAAAACACAAAGCTGGGGGTGTATGTCAGAAGTAGAATACCTGTGTTCAATTCCTAGTGCAAAAAAAAAAGGCCTCTGAATAAACCTGCTATTCAACTATCAGTATCCAAGACAGTACCTTTCTATTTTATTGTTCTTCTATTTTCTTTTGTTTTTTTTTCATTTTTGCTACATTAGGATTATTATTTTCACAAATTAGCCTGGCAACCTAATCAACTCAAAAAGATTCACTGCAAAATTCCAATCTAATAAATTTCTCAAACATAACCTGCTTTAAATTGGAGGCTCCTTATACATATAAATAAGAGGACTGAGACTCTGATCATTAATAACGTAAAGGAACTATTTATTAATTAACTCAATTCAAACACCCCATTATCCAAGCATTTGTTTTGGTTTTGTACTGAGGCTTGAACACAAGGACATTCTACCTCTGAGCTATACCCCCAGCTCTTTTTATTTTTTATTTTGAGACAGGATCTCTAAGTTGCTGAGGCTGGCCTCGAACCTGCAATCTTCCTGTCTCAGCCTCTCAAAGTTTTGGGATTATGGGCATGTGCCACCGCACCCCACTACCCAAGCATTTGTAAGAAGGCATTTTCAACAACAAAGGACATGTTAACACAGCACTCAAGGCTGGAGGTGTAGCTTAGAGGTAGAATGTCCCTAGGTTCAATCCCCAGTACCACAAGACAAAACAAAAACTTTAGTCTTATTATTTTCAGACCAGAGTAACATAAAAGGAAATGAGATAAAGAACAAATATATTATAATATAAAGAGGTCCCATGTCAACTGACTACTTACAGAAATAACAATAGGTAACATCTGCATAGTTATGTGCCAAATATCACTGTGTGCACTAATAATAATCCCTTCTCGGGGTTTATTCCATTCCTCATAGCAATCCTATCAGACAAATTACTTTATCCCCAAAGCACAGATGAGGATATAGTGGAAAGGATAAATGTTGTATCTAAGATCTCAAAGGAGGTAACATGAAAAGTTGAGATTCAAACCCAGGTAGTCTAATTCAAGAGCTAATATATAGCAATTCTGTTTCCTCAGAAATAACATAGGACAAATATGGAGCACTCAAGTAAAACATGATATATTCCTTCAAGAAAGAAGTCACTGAAACTGAGTGACAGCTTTAAGAAGCATTCATATACAGATGGAGTATCCCTTATACAAAATGTTTTGGACCAGAGGTCTTAAGATTTTTGGATTTTTTCAGATTCTGGAATTTTGCACATACATAAAATCTCTTAGGGATGGGACCCAAATCTATACTGGAAATTCACTTAAGTTTCATATACACCTTACACTCACAGCCTGAAGAAATTTTATACAATAGTTTCAGTGCATCTGCATTTTGATGGTAACCCATTATTTGGGGTCAGGTTTAGAATTTTCCATTGTGAGCCAGGCATGGTGGCACATGCCTATAATCCCAGTACTTGGGGGGCTGAGACAGGATTGCAGGTTTGAGGCAAGTCTTAGCAGCCTTGTGAGACCCTGTTTCAAACTAACAAAAAATAAAAGGGCTAGGAGTGTAGCACAGAGGTAGAACATCCTGTGTTCAACCCCCAATACCAAAGAAATAAAGGAGAAGGAGGAGGAAGAAGAGGAGGAGGAGGAGGAGGAAGAGGAGGACGAGGAGGAGGAGGAGGAGGAGGAGGAAGGAGAATTTTCCATTGTGGCATCATGTTGGCACTCAAAAGGTTTTGGATTTTGGAGCATTTCAGATTTCAGATTTTTGGATTAGGGATGCTCAACCTTCATGAAAACATAATCTTAGCTCCTTTGATCATGAGAAGACACAGGACAACCAGAAAGTAAGAGCTTTATGTAATATTAATTTGAACTAAAAACAAATGACCTAGAAGTTCAACTTCCTATCTCACCATTCATGTGCAAAATCTTATTTTAGTAAGTGTTCTGCTTTAACACATTTTACAAATGCATTTAATTTAAATGTGTTTATCTTTTCAAGATGTTTTTAGCCTTGAAAAAAATCACATGAAATGGCTCTCAACCTCTTACAGTTTCAACACTCTTAAAAGGAAAAAATAAAATTCTTTGAGAAACTCATTTATTGTATAAGGCCAAAGATGACATTCCTACATGGGTCAGAACAGATTGTCAACTACTTTAAAAATATATTTCTCTGTTAATCAATTCCAACTAAATTTTGTATTAACCCTTCATGCCTCATACTTATTTGCTGAAATAAAACTCTTATCCTGTACTTCAAACCCTTTCATCAGAATATAAAAAAATTTTTTGAGGTACTAGGGATTGAACCCAGGGGCATTCTACCACCGAGCTCCACCCCCAGCCCTATTTTTTATTCTTCATTTTGAAACAGGGTCTCACTCAGTTGCGGAGGGCCTCACTAAGTAGCTGAGGCTGGCCATGAACCCAGATCCTCCTGTCTCAGCCTCCCAAGTACTGAGATTACAAGCGTGCACCACCACGCCCGGCCAGAATATAAAATTTTCAACTTAGGTTTTTCTTATACTATTTTGCTATCAAATTGAGAATCCCTAATCTGAAAATCTGAAATCCAAAATGCTCTGAAATGGAAGTCTGGATATTCAAAAAGCTTCAGATTTCTGACTTCTGTGTGTGTGTGTGTGGTACTGGGGATTGAACCCACGGGCATTTTACTTCCGAGCTACACCCCCAGCCTGATTTTTTATTCTTTTTTTTTTCGGAGCTAGGGATTGAACCCAGGGGCATTCTACCTCCGAGCTACACCCCCAGCCCTAGTTTTTTTATTCTTTATTTTGAAACAGGGTCTCACTAAGTTGTGGAAGGCCTCACTAAGTAGCTGAGGCTGACCGCGAACCTGGTTCCTCCGGTTTCAGTCTCCCAAGTACTGGGATTACAAGTGTGCGCCACCACGCCTGGCTCAGATTTCTGACTTTTGATTACAAATATTCAACCAGTAAAGTTTGCAAATATCCCAAAAATCCAAAAATCTTTGAACTCTGAAACACTCTAATCCCAAGCACTTCAGATAACACATATTACTTCTGTAAAAGTTCTATTGCTTTATAGATGTTACAAGCTTCTTTTTTTTTTTTTTTTGGTGGTAGTACTGGAGATTAAACCCAGAGACATTCTACCTCTGAGCTACACCCCCAGCCCTGTTGTTTTTTTTTTGACACAGTTAAATTTGAGTTTTATTTTTATACAAAAATTATAACAAAATATATGCAATATTTGCCATACTATTGTTTTGTTCACTGTATATTTTTTAAAATACACTGGCCAAAAAAGCTACCCACTGAAAAGTTTTTCTTTCTCAACAGCCTAATTTTAAACAAAAGAATATTAAATTATTCTAAAAACTAATATTTGTCACAAAAGAGGATGTTCCATTTGAAACAGACCTGATCTATAATTTTGAAAGCTACTTTGCTTACTACAAAGGTGAACAGTTAAAAAGACAATTCAAGCAATAAAATCTAAGTTGTGTACTTTATTTATTTATTTATTTATTTAATTATTTATTTTTGCGGAACTGGTGATTGAACCCAGGAACATTCTACCTCCAAGCTACACCCCCAGCCCTACTTTTTATTCTTTATTTTTTTGAAATAAGGTCTCACTAAGCTGCAGAGGACCTAAGTAGCTGAGGCTGGCCATGAACCTGCAATCCTCCTGTCTCAGCCTCCCAAGTACTGGGATAATTGAGCTATTTATTAAGGAATTTACCAGTATCAAACACAAGATAATCAGTTCTGATCCCTACAATTTGAAGGAGGCAAAGAAAGAAGATTCAAAACCATATCCACCAAGAGTACTGGTATATTCCAAAACTACCTTTTCCCCCCAAAGCAATAAATTGGGGGGGGGCGGTGAAATGGAGTAGTTTCCAAAAGAGAACCCAGTTCTAGCAGTCACCAGTTGAGAATAGGGTTCTATCATTTATGCCTATTCTATGAGCAACAGAAGTTCCAACATTATCAGAGGAGTTTAGCATATACATTACTAATATCTACACAAATACCAAAATACCCTTTTGGTTAAGCACAGAAATGCTATTTTATTACCACATTCTTAATGAAAATGCATAAATTTATAAATTTGGTGTTCACTTTCTCCTTATACACAGTGATGCGCTGCATAACAACATTTTGGTCAATGAAGGACTATACACATGATGGTGGTCCTAAAAGATTATATCACTTAATGACAATCGTAGTAATCTTAGTTTGTGTAAGTAAACACTATGGTGTTAGCAAAGCAACAAAACCAACAAATGAAGCATTCCGAGGAATATATCCCTGTCATTAAACAACGCATGGCTGTAACTGATTGTAAAAGCAACTTGCACTAGTGTTGCTAGTGCAAGAGACTGGCCATTTATATAACTTCATTAGTGGTTTTTTCACTAGTCAATATTTAAGAAATCACATGCTTTTTGGATGAGCTACTGGTGAATTGAAAGAGAAAACAATGTTCAAAAATGATAATTTAAATCAATCAGCATTTAAGATCCAGACTAACTTTGGATCTCAATTAAGACTTCTAACTAAGTGGCAATAAAACCAAGATTTACAGGTTGGGTACAAATTATATACCAGCAATCAATCTCAGGACCAAGAATTCCTACTTCATTAAAAAAAAAAATCAAAGCCAATTTGATCTTCATTATACTTGTTTGGGAAATAAACTGACTTTGAAAAGTAGAAAATAATGCATAACCACAACTGTATAATTATGGGTAACCATTGCAAAGTATGTGTAATAAATCCCATCTATTTCACTTGTAGCGAAATCAAATACTTTTTTGAAAGTGATTTATTTTAAAGATTATATATCTACAGAGATTTTAAACCTGGACAATTTCATTCTTTAACAATTCCAACATAAAGCTGCTAGTAAAATTTAATACTAATGATCCTACATATTTCTAAGAACCATCTGTTGGTCTTTAAAGCCAATTTTAAAAACAAAAATACAACTCATTCAAACTACTCTTCACTAAAAGAACAGTTAATTTCAAAAAACAACCATAAATACAAGCCATGAAATAATATACCCCTAAAACACTAGTAATTATATCCCACAACTCTTTTCCCTCTGGCATTAAAAACTGTCAGGTCAAACACAAAAATACTGTAGAAGTCTATTTTCTCTCTCTCTCTCTCTCTCTCTCTCTCTCTCTCTCTCTCACTCTCTCTCTTTAGTACCAAGGATTGAACTCAGGCATTCTACCCCTAGCCCTTTTTATTTTTTATTTTGAGAAAGGGTCTTGCTAAGTTGCTGAGGGTCTTGCTAAATTGCTGAGGCTGGCCTCCAACCTGCTATCCTCCTGTCTCAGCCTCCTAAGTACTAGGATTACAGGTTTGTGCCAGCATGCCCAGCTAGAATTCTATTTCCTATAAAACTATATAATAAAAGAGAGAATAAAGAATGGATAGCTCAGAGGTAAAGCACTTGCATAGCATACGCAATGCCCTAGATTTGATTCCTCAGCACTGCCCAAAAAGAAAAAAGAAAGCACAAAATAAGGCATATTTAATATTGATAAACTTTAACTGGATATTTTGCTGATAAACTGACAAATATAAAAGAAAATTTAAGAACCATGACAATTTTTATTCTAAAACATACTTTGCTAATTATTATCACTTAATATGCTCAAATGACATGTTATTTTTGTTTTTGTATTTGTGGTACCAGGGATTGAACCCAGGGGCATTCTACCTCCGAGCTACATCCCCAGTCCTATTTTTTATTCTTTATTTTGAAACAGGGTTTCACTAAGTAGCTGAGGCTGGCGGCGAACCTGTGATCCTCCTGTCTCAGCATCCCAAGTAGTGGGATTACAAGCGTGCGCCACCATGCCCGCCTTATATATTTTTTTTTTAAAGGTACTGGGGATTGAACCCGGGGGCATTCTACCTCCGAGCTACACCCCCAGCCCTATTTTTTATTCTTTATTTTGAAACAGGGTCTCACTAAGTTGCGGAGGCCTCACTAAGTAGCTGAAGCTGGCCGCGAACCCAGATCCTCCAGTCTCAGCCTCCCAAGTACTGGGATTACAAGCGTGCGCCACCATGCCCAGCTCTATATTTATTTTATTAAGTAAGCAAAAGTTGATTTCAAGATGGCAAGGTATATCAAACAGTGTAGCTGTAAGCAGGAGATATAGCATATAAATATAAACATATATGTAGGGCCGGGTATGGTGGCTCACGCTTGTAATCCCAGTACTTTGGGAGGCGGAGACCGGAGGATCCGGGTTCCCGGCCAGCCTCGGCTCGCTCTCTCTCTCTCTCTCTCTCTCTCCCTGTCTCTCTCTACCTAGTGAGGCCCTCCACAACTTCATGAGACCCGGTTTCAAAATAAAGTATAAAAAAAAAATAGGGCCAGGGGTGTAGCGTGGAGGTAGAACGCCCCTGGGTTCAATCCCTTGTACCGCAAAATAAACAAATAAATAGGTAAATAAGTAAATAAATAAATAAATAAATATGTATATTTGTGTGGGTGGGGGTGCTGGGGATTGAACCAAGGGGCATTCTACCGCTGATCTACACCCCCAGCCTTATTTTTTTTTTAATTTGGAAACAGAACCTCACTAAATTGCTGAAGAGTCTTGCTAAGTTCCTGAGGCTGGCTTCAAACCTGCGATCCTCCTGTCTCAGCCTCCCAAGCAGTGGGATTACAGGTGGGTGCCACCATGCCTGCATTACAGGGCATATTTAAAAGCATTTGTTTTTGTGCCATTTCATAAGATGAAATAAAAACTAAAGAGCCCATTTAAAGACCCATTAAAGAACTTTCGGAGCCGGGCACGGTGGCGCACGCTTGTAATCCCAGTACTTGGGAGGCTGAGATCAGAGGATCCGGGTTCAGCTACTTAGTGAGGCCCTCCGCAACTTCGTGAGACCCAGTTTCAAAATAAAGTATAAAAAATAGGGCCGGGGGAGCCGGAAGTGGTGGCGCACTCTTGTAATCCCAGTACTTTGGGAGGCGGAGACCAGAGGATCCGGGTTCGCGGCCAGCCTCAGCGCGCATGCACGCACGCGCGATCTATATCTTTCTTTCTCTCTCTCTCTCTCTCTCTTTCTCCTCTCTCTCTACCTAGTGAAGCCCTCCGCAACTTCGTGAGACCCGGTTTCAAAAATAAAGCATAAAAAAATAGGGCCGGGGGTGTAGCGCGGAGGTAGAACACCCCTGCGTTCAATCCTCGGTACCGCAAAAAAAAAAAAAAAATAGGGCCGGGAGTATAGCTGGAAGGTAGAAAGCCCTTGGGTTCAATCCCCAGTACCGAAAAAAAAAAAAAGAACTTTCGGCTTTTCCTTTTTTACTTTTTTTAAGAATGTGGGCATTTCTCAACATAAAAATGCATGCATGTACTTTATGGTACTTAGCATATTTTTTTTCCAATTGGACTAAATAACTTACCTGTTTTGTTGACTTTTTTGTGCCATTAAAAATCTTCCAAGCTAGCCCATTGCCACCACTGGCAATGTGTCGACCAACATCGAATTCTCTAGTGACAGGATTTCCCATTACAGCACTAGTGACATCAGCTGTTACTTTTGTAACAGTACTCTTCAATTTATTAAGCATGGACTCCATGGCTGCAGTACTGGGTAGTTAGTTACCTAGGTACACAGGAAGATATGGAAAAATTGATCATTTTTTGTCTAAGCACTTATTCATAATTTAGTTTAAAAGCTTAATAACCCCAAACAATGAGCAAAACAATGCCAAATAGATAAACGTTATATGTTGGTTTTGTCTTCAGAAAACCCAATTCACTTGAGTATGAATTTAAGTTCAAAATTTAAACCAAACTGTTCCTCTCAACGTCAGTTCTCACAAACCAGGAAAACATATATTCACACTTGACACTGACATGGAGGAAGAGAATGAATATTGCTGAACTAATATAACGTGAGTCCTTTAACACATAAAGTGAGCCAGGTGTGGTGGCACACGCTTGTAATCCCACTACTTGGGAGGCTGAGATAGGAAGATCACAAGTTCATGGCCAGCCTCAGCAACTCAACGAGGCCCTCCACAACTCCAAGAGACCCTGTTTCAAAATAAAAAATAAAACAGGGCTGGAGGTATAGCTCAGAGGTAGAATGCCCCTGGGTTCAATCCCCAGTACCACAAAAAAAAAAGAAGAAAAAAAAGGAAAGACATAAGAGTGTTACAGAAGGCCTGAATCTTCATGCTAAAAGCAACAATATAAAACCTAAAAGGAGCTAAAGCTAGAACTAAGCAATAAGTTTGTATTTCACAAAAAGCTTTATTCACTATTAAATAATAATCACTACTGAACTATGAAATCATTTGAGGACATTTTCTAAAAGAACAGCACTGCTAGGCATAGTGGCATGTGCCTATAGTCCCACCTGCTGGGGAAGCTGAGGCAGGAGGAACGCTTGAGGGCCAGGAGTTTGAGATAAGCCTGAGCAACACAGTGAAACCTCATCTCAAAAGACAAAACAGCGACAAAAAAGAAAAGCACTGATGGCAAACACAGTAAAATATGTACAAGCATAAGGTCATAAAATATTCTTCAGTTTTACACAGCTTTCTTAATAATTAGTATTATGATTTCTTATTAATAAGTAATTGCTTAATACCCATAATGATCAGTAATTATTGTTAATGATAAACAAATGTTAAGCTTAACTTTTCTCATTTGGTAAGTTAGACTCTAATTGTAATGATACCTGTTGTTTAAAGGAAGCTTTCTTCAAAGAGCTTTCACATGCCTGGGGTTATATGAAGAGTTTTCAGGGGATACATAGGCTTAGAGAGTTTAAAGGTAGCAGTTTCAAATCTAGAGACACATAAAAAATTCAGACAAGCTGGGCGTGGTGGCACACACTTGTAATCCCAGTTCTTGGGAGACTGAGACAAGAGGATTGCAGGTTTGCGACCAGCCTCAGCAACTCAGGGAGACCCTGTTTCCAAATAAAAAATAAAATAGGGCTGGGGTGTAGCCCAGAGGTAGAAGGCCTCTGGATTCCATCCCTAGTACCACCAAAAAAAAAGAATTCAGACAAGCCAGGCATGGTGATGCATACCTGTGATCCCAGTACTTGGAAGGCACAGGAGGATCACAGGTTTAAGGCCAGCCTCAGTAACTCAGTGGGACCCTCAGCAACTCAGCAATACCCTGTTTCAAGCCAGGCGTGGTGGCGCACCCTTCTTGTAATCCCAGTACTTGGGAGGCTGAGACAGGAGGATCGCAGGTTCACGGTCAGCCTCAGCTACTTAGTGAGACCCTCGGCAACTTAGTGAGACCCTGTTTCAAAATAAAGAATAAAAAATAGGGCTGGGGGTGTAGCTCAGAGGTAGAATGCCCCTGGGTTCAATCTCCAGTTCCTCAAAAAAAAAGAACCTGTTTCAAAACAAAAAATAAAAAGGGCTGGGGGTATAGCTCCAAGGTAGGATGCTCCTGAGTTCAATCCCCAGTGCCAAAAAAAGAATTCAGACAGAATGGGAGGTATTTGGTTTTTTAATTCATTAAACATATGTACCACCATATCATCGTTATAAAATGTTTTTAAATTATTTCAAAATGTCGGGCGTGGTGGCACACGCTTGTAATCCCAGTACTTGAGAGGCGGAGACCAGAGGATCCGGGTTCGCGGCCAGCCTCAGCTACTCAGTGAGGCCCTCCGCAACTTCACAAGACTCGGTTTCAAAATAAAATATAAAAAATAGGGCCGAGGGTTTAGCTCGGAGGTAGAACGCACCTGGGTTCAATCCCCAGTACCACAAAAAAAAAATATTTCAAAGTAATTTGTTGCCTTTCTTATCATATATATTTTGTGTTGCATATTTAATATATTACTCCAATTTCTGGCCATGATAGAGGAATGAAGACTGAATTTACCATCTCACTTTAAACAACTAGAAAACTGACAAAATATATGCAGCAAACATTTTCAGATACTGAACAGGAGGTTATGGCCTATGATCCCAATGAGAAAGAAAGTTAACAACGTGAACCCTAGGACTGCCCAGCTTCTGCCTAGAAACACTTATCAAACCACAGAGCAACAAGTAGAACTGCAACCAGCATCTAGCTGCGTGGAGGAACTGAGGGGACAAACTAGAATTCAGAGATGTTGAGGTGGCTGGAAGTTCTGAGATAGAATTTCAAAGTAAAGGGAGCTTTGTTAAAAAGCACAGTCACCTTCATGCTTAGTTGAATGCTAAAGTGCACATATGTAGTGTAAGACTCTTATCAGGTCGAGGCAAGGAGCAACTGAAGAGCTGTGAACTGAACAGTTTCAGAGTTCACACAGGGCTGCAAATCATTCAATAGCTCCTCAACCAGGGTAGAAAGTCCTCACCAATTGCTGAGGCATTTAGCAGAAACCCTACAAGGGCCATGCCCAGTACTAGGACAAACATGCTCTAGCTGGGAGTGGCTGGTGCTGTAGTTTCAGCTATCAGGAAGGCTGAGGCAGGAAGAATGCTTGATCCAGGAGTTGCTGGCTAGCCTGGACAAAATATCAATACCCCATCTCTTAATTTATATAAATAAATCTGCTCTAACACACAAAAAGCCATCTCTCTTTTTTATTTTTTTGCAGTATTGGGGATTGAACCCAGGGGCATTCTACCTCTGAGCTACACCCCCAGCCCTATTTTTTATTATTTTGAAACGGTGTCACTAAGTTGCAGAGGGCCTCACTAAGTAGCTGAGGCTGGCTGCGAACCTGTGATCCTCCTGTCTCAGTACTGGGATTACAAGTGTGTGCCACCACGCCCAGCTAAAAGCCATCTTTAAATGATCAAACTAATCCTAAATTACTAAACTGCCTACCAGAACAAAACCCAATGCTCATGAAAGAAGGAAACAAAAAATCAGATACCAAACAATGTAACATTCATAATCAATAATTATCAGACATGCCAAGAAGCAAGAAAATATGGCTTATAATCAAGTGAAAAATCAAACAATAAAAACTGACTCTAGCCAGTAAAGCTATAGATCTCAACAATACTATTAAACTTTAGGTCCTATCTACCTCTGTGACAATGTTTGTTTCAACCAATGAACTCCCCCAAGGTTTTGATCCAAGCTACATGCGGGGGGGGGGGGGGTGAAGCAGGAGGATCAAAAAAGCTGAGGATCACTGGGCATGGTGGCGCATGCCTGTAATCCCAGTACTTAAGAGGCTGAGACAGGAGGATCACAGGTTCAAAGCCAGCCTCAGCAACTTAGTGAGGCTCTCAGCAACTTAGTGAGACCCTGTTTCCAAATAAAAAAATAAAATAGGGCTGGGGATGTAACTTGGAGGTAGAATGGCCTGGGGAGATCAATATAGCTTCACTGGTAGAGTACCACTGGGTTCAATCTCCAGTG
>PVJS01010806.1:0-47167 GCA_004027185.1 Glis glis | reverse complement strand
TATAGCTGCACAATTCACAATTGCCAAACTTTGGAACCAGTCAAGGTGTCCATCAACAGATGAATGGATCACAAAACTATGGGATATGTACACAATGGAATTTTACGCAGCCACAAAGAAGAACAAAATCACATCATTTGCAGGGAAATGGAGAGAACTAGAGAACATCATGCTAAGCGATATTAGTAAGACACTAAGAGTAAAAAATCGGATGTTCCCCCTAATCTGTGGGAGCTGGATAGAATCGGACGTAGAAGGGACTTAGAAGGGAAGAAGAAGAAATCTTTAGATGGACAAAGAAGGTGACCTAACTGAGGGAGTTGGGCGGGGAGTGGAGGGAAACACACTATAGCACATGATGTACATACACAAACCTATAAGACTCAATCACTATCTAAAGCATGAAAGGGAGGGAAGGGGGAGGGAATAGGGTGGGATTGGAGGGAGGGCTAAATGTGCAATGTGTGCATGTATGATGTTCATACCATGATATAAAAATGTATAATTACAATCTAAAAAAAAATAATAAAATCTCTAGAACATCAAAAAAAATTAAAGGAGAAATAAACACATTCCAAGATAAGAAGAAATTAAAAGAATTCATGACTACTAAGCCAGCACTAGAGAAAATACTTAAATAAATAAAACAAAAAGAAGAAAAAAGAAGCAAACACCAGAACTAGAGAAGGGGCGAACTCCACAGATGGGCAACTAAGCAAAGGAGAAATAACTACATCAATGAGAAAATAGAACTCAAAATGACAGTAAACAAAAATCATATCTCAATAATAACACTGAATATCAAAGGTCTTAACTCCCCAATTAAAAGAGATAGACTGGCAATGTGTATTAAAAAACATAATCCAAATATATGCCGATTGCAACAAACTCACCTTACTGCCAAAGATATCCACATGCTATAGGTGAAAGGATGGAAAAAGATATTCCTTGTAAATGGAGAACAAAAACAAGCAGGGGTAGCAATGCTCATATCTGACAAAACAGACTTTGAGCTAAAACACATCAGAAGAGTGAATGGGTCACTTCTTATTAATAAAAGGGACAATTTAATAAGAAAACATAATGATAGTAAGCATTTATGCTCCACATGCGGGTGTACCAATTTTTGTAAAACAAACACTTCAGGACATCAGGTCTCAAATAGACCCAAATATAATATTATTGGGAGACTTCAACACACCACTCACACCACTAGATTGATCTTCCAGGCAAAAGATGAGTAAAGACTCTTCAGGCCTAAAGAACACTATAAACCAAGTGGACCTAATAAACATATACAGAATATTTAAACCAACAACAGCTGAATACACATTCTTCTCAGTTGCTTATGGAACCTTCTCCAAAATAGACCACATCCTCAGCCACAAAGCAAGCACCAGCAAATTTTAAATAATATAATATAATTCCCTGCATTTTCTCAGATCACAATGGAATGAAAGTAGAAATCAGTAACAGAAAGAGCAAAAGAAATTACATAAATACATGAAAACTGAATAATACACTCTTGGATGAGGACTGGATCAGAAATAAGGGTAGAAAAAAATTCCTATAATTAAATGAAAATAGAGACATGACATGCCAAAATCTATGGGACACTTTGAAGGTGGTGTTAAGAGGAAAGTTTATAGCACTGAGTGCCCACATAAGAAAAATAGAAAGCCACCAAATAAACAACCTAATTCATAAGCTAGAATAAAAAATAAAATATTAGGCAGAAAGGAGGCAAATTGGGAATAAAAGGAAAATAGAGGGTTTTTTGGTTTGGTTTTGTTTTGTTTTGTTTTGTTTTGTTTTGTTTTCTTGCAGTACTGGGGATTGAACTCAGGGCATTTCACCTCTGAGCCACATCTCCAGCCCTATTTTTTATTCTTTATTTTGAAACAGAGTCTCACTAAGTTGCAGAGGGCCTCACTAAGTAGCTGAGGCTGGCCACGAACCTGTGATCCACCTGTCTCAGCCTCCCAAGTACTGGGATTACAAGCATTCATCAACACACCCAGTGAAAGTACAGTTTTAAAAAATATAAAACCCTTAGCTTTTGAAGGGCTTGCCTGAGACTTGCCTGAAAAACCAAACAATGGGCTAGTTTCACATCTGAAATTCTTGAGGTGATTAGATTCTAGAGAAAGAGCTTCACCTTCTGCCAGAACTCCACTTGCCTCAGTTTCCATCCTTAGTTTCCTGAAAAAGGATCTTAGGAAAAAGTCACACCTCTTTGTTAGAAGAGCCCTACACCCCACTGGATACCCAACTCCGCTTCTCTGCTCCTTTCCACTCTCAGAAAGCCCGTCTGGAGGGAATCCACATTTTTGCCCACTAAAACTTCAAAAGGAAGGCTGCCATCCCATGGTGCCCCAATTCCTGCCATGGGCCTGGCCACCCCCCTTCTCCAGTAGACATATGAAAAGGATTGTAAAGATCCAAGGGGCTCGCTTTCTCTCTCTGTCTCTCTCTCTAGCACCTCTCTGCACCCATTTGAGCCCCTCTCTGCCATGGTATGCCACGGCTCTCATACCCTTGAGGTGGCCTACATACATGTATCCCCACCTGTCTTGAATTAAACCTATGCCTTTATTTCTGACTGGTGCATGCTGAAATTCTTCTTTGACACAAAAGCCAAGAACCCACAGAAATCATTGTGTCTCCCCATGACATAATGACATACCTTATGGACCTAGAAATGAAGGAATAATCTTATCCCAAAGCCAGTAGAAGGCAGGAGATAATTAAAATCAGAGCAGAAATCAATGAAATAGAGAACAAAAAATAATACAAAGGATCAACAAAACAAAAAGCTGGTTCTTTGAAAAGATTAACAAGGTTGAAAAACCCCCTAGCTAACCTAACCAAAAGAAAGAATCAACCCAAATTATTAAAATCAGAAATGAAAAAGGAGATATCGCCACAGACAGTGGGGAAATCCAGACGATCATCAGAACCTATTTTGAAATTTTATATTCCAATAAACTGGAAAACATGGAAGAAATTGACAGATTTCTAGACACATACAACCTACCTAAATTGAACTAAGAAGATATAGAATACCTAAACCAACCAATAGCAAGCAAAGAGATAGGAACAGCAATAAAAAGCCTTCCATCAAAGAAAAACCCAGGTCCAGATGGATTCCCAGCTGAATTCTACAAAACCTTTACAGAAGAACTAAACCCAATACTTCATAATACTTCTATGAAATTGAAAGATATGGAATCCTTCCAAATGCCTTCTATGAGGCCATTATCACCGTAATATCAAAACCAAATAAAGATCCTTCAAGAAAAGAAATTACAGACCAATATCATTGATGAACATAGACACAAAAATTCTAAACAAAATACTAGCTATGCACATTCAAAACCGTATCAAGAAAATTGTACACCATGACCAAGTTGGTTTCATCACAGGAATGGAAGGCTGGTTCAACATACACAAATCAATACTGTTATTCACTGCATAAATAGAACTAAGGACAAAAATCACATGGTCATCTCAATAGACGCTGAAAAAGCATTTGACAACATCTAACACTCATTCATGTTAAAAACACTGCAGAAAATCAGAATAGAAGGAACGTACCACAACATCATTAAGGTATTATACAATAAACACAAAGCCAACATCATATTGAATGGGGAAAAACTGCAAGAAATTCCTTTAAAATCAGGAACAAGACAAGGATGCCCACTGTCACCACTCCTTTTCAATATAGTCCTTGAGACTCTTGCTAGAGCAATGACAAAAGGATATCAAAGGAATTAAAATAGGAAATGAAGAATTAAAACTATCTCTATTTGCAGATGGTATGATCCTATATTTAGAAGACCCAAAAAACTCAACCAAAAGACTACTAGAGTTGATTAACAAATTCAGCAAAATAGTGGGACACAAAATCAACCTAAAAAAATCAGTAGTTTTTCTATATGCCAACCATGAATCCACTGAGAAAGAAATCCAGAAAATAATTCCATTCATAATAACCTCAAAAGCAATAAAATACATAGGAATAAACTTAACCAAGGAGGTAAAAGACCTCTACAATGAAAATTATAAAATACTAAAGAAAGAAGTTGAAGAAGATCTTAGAAGATGGAAAGATCTCCCTTGCTCTTGGACAGGCAGAAAAAATATTATCAAAATACCCATTCTGCCAAAAGTGATCTACAGAGTCAATGCAATCCCTATCAACATACCAATGTCGTTCTTTACAGGCCTAGAAAAGCCAGTCCTAAATTTCATATGGAGAAACAAAAGACTCAGAATAGCCAAAGCAATTCTCAGCAATAAGAACCATGTAGGAGGCATCACAACCCCTGACTTCAAATTATAGTACAGAGCTATAGTGATAAAAACAGCATAGTCTTGGCACAAAAACAGACACATAGACCAATGGAACAGAATAGAAGATGCAGAGACAAACCCACACACTTATAGCCAATTGATTTTCAACCAAGGTGCCAAACAAATACATTGGAGAAAAGACAGCCTTTTTAACAAATGGTGTTGGGAAAACTGTTTATCCAGTTGTACAAAAATGGAACCAAATCCTTACCTCTCACCCTGCACAGGAGTCAACTTAAGATGGATCAAAGACCTGGAAATTAGACCAGAGACTTTAAAGCTACTAGAGGAGAGAATAGGTCCAACAATCCAACATATAGGCACAGATAGGAACTTCCTCAACAAGACCCCCAAAGTTCAGTAAATTAAAACAAGAATCAGAGACAAAACCATGATGGTGGGATAGCAAGAAGCAGCATTTGCCAGCACTCCAAGAGTCAGAGTTTGACTGGCGGGAAGATCACATCTTGAAAAGAAAAGTAGGGCAGCCAAAACTCAACAAAACAATGAGAGCCAAAGTGCAGTGGAATGCGAGGCAGTGGAAAGAGCGGAGGGCGGTAGGGAGCTCAAAGCATTTCACCTGGTAAGCGGAGAGCAGAGACAAAGGCGCCATCTTGGCTGAGCCATGCAGTTCCTGGAATCCTCCAGCAGAGAAACAGCTGATACTTGTGAATCCAGCGATTATAGTCCACCGTCAAAGGCAGTCAACATCAGACCATGATGAAGCCTAAGTCGAACCAGATCCATACCTATGACGGTGACAACTGCAAAGGGTGGAACGTGAGCCTCAGCCACTGCAAAGAAAGCAACACAGAGAGACATAGATGATACAGCCAGGCACAGGTGCAGCCCAACACTGGGAAAATGAGTGGGTGAAACACGGCCCCCCTGGAGTAGCCTAGCACTGCCGCAGAATACCATAGCAGTGAGGACATGGACGGACATGGCATGGCCCTCTGGAACCACCCAACAAGAACACGGTGAGCAAGATAAAGGGAGGCAGCGTGTCGCCAGCATTCCGAAACTCGGAACTCGGCCAGCAGGAAGACTGCTTCTTAACAAGAAAAGTGGGGCAGACAAAACTCAACAAAACAAAGAGAGCCGAAGAGCAGTAGAGTGCAAGGCAGTGGATGGGGGGGACTAAACAGAACTCCACGCATTTCACCTGGTAAGTGGAGAGCGGAGGCAAAGACGCCATCTATGTGGGGCCACGCCTACTCCCGGAGACCAACAGCAAAGAGATAGCTGATCCTTGTGAAACCAGTGACTATAGACCACCATTGAAATTGATCAACTCCCAGAACATGATGAAGCCCAAGCCAATCCAGACCCGCACCTACAACGATGGTTTCAAGGGGTGGGCCATGAGCCACTGCTCCCACAATGAGTGTGATGAGGAGAGACAAAGAAGAGGTGGCCATAAACAGGAGCAGCCCAACTCTGAGAACATGAGCCGGTGAGTCACGGCCCCCCATGAGCAGTCCAACACCGTCCTGGAACACCCCAGAACTGAGGACATAGGTAGACAAGACATGGCCCCCTCCCCAGTGGCCCAGCACTGAATACATGGGTGGGTCAGCCCCTGGCCCCACCCCAGAGACCCCCCACACTGGAGATGTGAGGCAAGTGAATATTCGGCTCTGCCCCCAGAGAAACCCTTCTCCCGGCGCTGGGGATGTGGGGCGGGAGAACCCTTGGCCTGGCCCCCACAGAACCCCTCCCCCTGGTGCTGGGGACGTGAGGTGGGTGAGCCCTTGGCCCCACCCCCAGAGAACCCCTCCCCCCAGCACTGGGCCCCACCCCCAAAGAACCCCTGGCACTGGGGACACAGGGTGGGTGAGCCCTTGGCCCCACCCCTGAGAGCCCCTCACCCCAGCGCTGGGGACGTGGGGTGGGTGAGCCTTCAGCCCCGCCCCCAGAGAACCCCTTCCCCCAGTACTGGGGACATGGGGTGGGTGAGCCCCCAGCCCCGCCCTGGAGTACCCCAGTGCTGAGGTCATGGGAGGACAAGCCACGACCCCACACAGGAGGGACCACAGACAAAGAGAAAAAACCTCAGATGAGTGAACGAGGTGAACTAACTGGGGGAGATGGGAGGGAAGGAGAGGGAAGCAAACTGATGTACAGGATGGACATACACAAAGATATCAAAGTCAACTACTATGCTGAAAATGGGAAGGAGGGAGGGGGGAGGCAGGGAGGTGGGAATTGGGGAGGGCTATTTGACTGATGAGTGCATGTATACATCAACCATCCTGAAATCCTTCAAGATGTATGATTGCAATGTACTAGTAAAATAAAAAATAAAAAAAACAAGAATTAATAAATGGGAAGACATTAAAGTTTATCCTCATCACAGGTAATCATCAAGTCTAAAGAGAAAGCCTATAGAATGGAAGAAGATCTTTGCCACTTATCCCTCTGATAGTGGGCTAATATCTAGAATATACAAAGAATTTAAAAGACTTTGCACTAAAAACCAAATAACCCAATCAAGAAATGGGCAACTGAATTGAATAGACACTTCACAAAAGAAGAGATACGAATGGCCAAAAAATACATGAAAAAATGTTCAACATCATTAGCTATCAGGGAGATGCAAATCAAAACTACACTGAGATTCCATCTAACCCCAATCAGAATGGCAATCATCAAGAAGTAAAAAATCAATAAATGTTGGTGAGGATGTGAGGAAATTGGAACTCCTCTACACTCTTGGTAGGATTGCAAATTAGTTCAGCCTCTATGGAGATCAGCACGGAGAATCCTCAGAAAACTGGGAATGGATCCACCATATGATCCAGCTATACCATCCTGGGTATCATTTCAAAGGGGTTGAAATCAGAGAACTACAGTAATATATGCATACCCATGTTCATAGTAGCATAATTCACAATAGCTGAATTATGGAACCAACCTAGGTGTCCATCAACAGATGAATGGATTACAAAATTACGGGATATACACACAGTGAAATTCTACTCAGCAATAAAGAACAAAATTATGTTATTTGCAAGGAAATTGAAGGAACAGGAGAAAATTATGTTAAGTGAGATTAGCCAGTTACAGAAAGTGAAGAGTCACATGTTTTCTCTAATATACAGAAGCTAGGGAGTAATTGGGATGCTAGAGGGACTCCAGATAATGGAGGAGAAACCTCAGAGGATCCAGAGAGATGGTCTAAGGGAAGGAGAGGGGGAAGAGTGAGGTTCACTGAAGGAATTACTACCATCAGCTATGTGTACATATGTGAAAATACCAATGTCAATCTCAGTACTCTGTATTGGGAAAGACGGAGATGGGGAGGGAGGGGGGCACCAAGTGCTATGTACATGTAGGTCACTGTCAACATGATTTACATTATGATGTGAGACTTTAATGCACCAAAAAGCCTATTAAAAATAAATAAAATAAAAATTTTTAAAAATAAATAAAAAAGAAAAGAAAAGCCAAACATTTTCTAGCTACTTCTACCATTTTAAAATTTGAGCTGCTCTTTGAGATAACACTCAAATCTAGAAAGATGGTTGTTTCCTCACTTTGTTCTTTTTTTTTAATTTATTCTACAATCTTTTCAGTATTCTCACCACATAAAGGCTATTAGAATTTTCCTAGAACTTTTTATGACACTATTATATTAGATTCCTTTTTACCATGTACAAACTCATATATGTGTTGCAATGTATCTGCCCATTTTGGCAACTTTAAACTTGGTTTAAAAAAATAAAATAAACGGTTTACTAAGACAGTGAAAAAAGGCAAGAGGGTATCTCTGTGGGTGTACGTACATATAAATGTTTATGATGTTTACAAAGTATGTTTATAGTACATTTATGATGTGTGTTTATAGCTTGTTAAATATAAAAATAGTTCATATTAAATACAAATGTCATATGAATATAGTTATATACTATATAATTCATATATATAAATATAGAAACTATATAATATACATTTGTGACCTTTCTTCCCTTTGTATCTTGTTCATATCATCTATATTCTACATATTTTATTTTTTGCTTGTGATTAGCTGTATATAATTCACCCAACAATACTTATTTAGTGTATTTACTGGGTGGCATTGTGTTTAATACCAGAGAAGCAGAAATAAACCATCTTTGCAGAGTACTAATTTCAAACATGTGTCTATGAAGATATTTTACTTATTACATTTGAAAGTTTATTTCTCCAATAACAACTTTTTTACTCTATGTTCATATTTCAGCTTATGTGTACTTGCACATGCATACAAACACACACACACACACACACACACACACACACACACAATGAGTTTCTATATTGTTTTGTATTATACCTTTCCCCTGTTCTTCTCTTCTTGTCTGGATATCTCTCCTGCTCTGTCCTCTTTGTATACTCTTGAGTTAGATTCTATGCTCATCTTCTGTTTTCAGTGGTCTGAACGTCTTTTTGTATAGTCAATTTACCACCACTTCCTGTTCCCTTTCTCTGCTCAATGCCCTCCCTTGCTGTGCCCATCATGGTTTTCCATACTGATAACATATTGATCTCCAAGCCTGTGCCTAAACCAATATACAGATATCATACTTCACCACATCCTTGAAAAGTTGAAGCTGAGTTTTATCTACTAATTAATTCATGAAAACACCTGTACCACATTCTGACCATTTGTTTCTAGAGCTTTACCTTTAAGTGACCATTCACACATGCCCCTGGTATCAGTACTGTTACTGTATTGAGAACTTCCTCAGCATTTAATATCCAGCTCTCTGAGTATACCCACCAATTCTTCCAATTTACTCATTTAATGAAGGCAAAGGTTTGTCCTTTCATTGGGACCTCTAGGATAGTGACACCTACATTCATTCTAAGTCAGATTTTTGTAGTTATTTCCCTTCATTTGTTGCATATTTTATGTTCCTCAACATGAAATGCTAGACTATTCCAAACACACTTGAGTCATTATCCTAAACTTTCTCATCTCATTGTCCTTTTTTGTCCCTGGCCTATAAACCTTTCGACTCAATCATATACCTTGTCCTTTACCTATACCTGGACTGCTGATGAGTCCTACAATCAGTTTGTCATGGCTAATTTTACTCGTTGCTAATTTTACTCTCAAATGGATCCACTGGACTGAAAAAAGTTTTTTAAGTCCACTCTCTGTTCTATAATTCACAAGGAGTTTAGATTTCCCCCACTTAACTATTATGTTCTGTGTTGGATGCAAAATACATGTCATGAAAGAAAATTGCCTTCATCCCTTTACATAGAATTCATATTTCTACCTGTATTTGCACATTGATATTCTTCTTTCTTTCTGTGGAACTGAAGAGATGCCCTCCTGCTAGATATTTTGTGGTTTCTTGCCTCCTTAGAGACTTTGCTCTATTAGTGATCTCCCTGCCCCACACACTTTTTTTTTCAAAATATACTCCGTACTTGTTCCCAGTCATTGGCCTCTAAATGCATTCAAGTTTTTCCTAGAATTAGAAAATAATTGCAATAGTAGACACAAATGGCAGTCCTCTTTTTATCACTTTTCAGAATTTCCTGATTTTCACAGGCCAGTTTTTTGAAGGAATTGTCTATGCTTCCTCGTTCTCTCTCCTATTCTTTCTCCAGTGTACTTTATCATAGCTTCTATCCGAAGCACTTTAAAAAGTTATTTTCACTAAGTCACCAACATAATTCATGCTATCTAATATAATGATAACTTTTGTTATGATGTTGAACTTTCATCAACATTTTATAGTACTGACTACTCTTTCCTCTTTTGTTTGCTAATTACAGTAGACATATAACTTATAGTCCCAAACAGAGTTTTATATGTGCGTGTAGGTGTGTGTGTGGGGGGGTGGGTGAAGGCGGTAAAATATTAGCTTTATTCTATTGGTGGGAAATATTTTTTCAGATATTGGTCAACAGGAAACTCAGGACTGTGATCCCTAGAAGAAGGAAAATGAAGAAGTTGGCTTTTCTAGGAGAAAGAGAGAATAAATAGTGTAGGGACACATTTTATGATTATCAGGAGTATGAAGGACCTCCTTGAGTTTATTCATCATGAATTCAAAGTGGGATTTTCATGGCTATCTGTTTTTTCTCCAGCCACAACAAGCTTTAAAGTGCAGACATAGATTGGAGGGGGGAAAAAGAGAGAGAATTTGACTAGGGTATGATTTTACTAAATGACTGCATGATGCAAAGAAAGCAAGGGAACAAAGGTTTAAACAATAATGATAGAAGGTAAGGATGTAAAGGATATTGGGGTAGTAAAGAGGGGTAGTATCAATATATCATCAGTCCTGGTGAGTTTTCTGGATTTTTTTTTTGTTGGGTCACTAAAAGGAGTGAGCTAGAAAGACAGATACTTTAGATGCATGAAATTCCAATTAGGGAAGGTTTGTACTTCTATTGACATTGAAAACAAGCAGCTAAGTTAGGCAGGGTTCAGTGCATGATAGAAGAGAAGTTTGAGGAACTAAGAGGTCAGGGTGTTGGAAATATTGCAAGTTGATATTGATATCACTAAAAATCAGTATGTGTGTATAAAATGAAGTATCATCATTTTAACCACAATCCTAGAGACCTCTTTCCATGTGCTCTGGAATCAAGTAACATTCCATGGAAACTGAGATGAAAACCAGGTGAAAATTTGATGCTATAGTATGTTGCAATCTGTATTTTACTATTTTTCCACAATATTTTTTAAGGGCATTTGTTAAGTTTTAACCAACATAGCCATAATTAATGTAATCTAATAGCAATTGCCTAGCTCTTCCAATCTAATGATGAATGCAACTACACAAACATTTACTTAGTATTGTTCTAAAACCAAGTGAATAAAAAAGCATGAGAAATATCCTGTGACCTAAAAGGTTTAAAAATCCAATGGGTGGTCTGATTTGACTAACCTGAGAGCTGACACTGGCGCTCACTGGCCCTGGTCCTTCTGGGCAGTCCCTGGGGGCAGAGTGCTACCATCTGAATATCAGGCATGGGTCAGGATGTGGGTAAAGCTTGTGTGATGGACCAGAGCTTTGGACCTGGGGTGAGAGTTAACTGATAAGCTTTTTGCTTGTTTGTTTTATGGCCATTATGTCTTTCTCCTTCTTTTGTAAAAATTAAATAAATGGATCAAAATTAAATAACTCAAGCTCTGCCTTCAAAACGAAAAAAAAATGGTATTGTTTAGCAAAAACAATAAAACCCCAATTTCTTAACCATCAGAAAAATCTAATGGGTTAGATAATCACATAGTAAATAAAACTAGCAAAAAAAATTTTATCAGAGAAATGCCCTATCCTTGGGATGTAGAAATTTATGGGTCTAAAATGGAAACTATTTAATCTTTAATATAAAGATTGCTAAAGAAATGGACATAGAACTCATCTCAAAAGGTAAGTTGTGATAATCAGGATAATTCAGAACATTAGAAATACTTTCATCTTGTGGTCAAAAGCAAATTAGGAAGAAATCAAAGCTGGGTGCAGTGGCGTATGTCTATAATCCGAATACTAGGGAGGCCGAGACAAGAGGGTCACAGGTTTGAGGCCAACCTCAGCAATTTAGCAAGACTCTCAGCAACTTGGGGAGACCCTGTTTCAAAATAAAAAATAAAAATGGCAAAATGGCTGGAGGTGTAGCTCAGAGGTGGAATGCCCTGGGTTAAAGAAAAAAAGAAAAACAAGAGGTAATCAAGTGTATATATATATATATATATATATCTGATTTGATATATATATATATATTTGATATATACATTACACATATATATGTATAATGTATGTAAATATATATGTATAAAAACAACCGAGGTACATGTCACTGTGTGTATACAAACAATAGTGCGTGCACATTTATATTCTGGTTTATAGTATGTCTATCTATCTATTCCCACATATTATATTTTGGTTTATAGTATGTCTATCTATTCCCACAAATTTTTTTGTCATGGTATTTTTTTTCTGAGTATATGATTGATTACATTATTATATTCAATGTAAATGAAATATTAATCAAAAGACAAAAACATAATGGTGGCAATGGCTTAAAGGAGGAAAATATTTGATAAAAAATAGTGCATATTTGTTGTATATTTAACTTTTTAATTAAATTAACAAAAAATTATCATTATATTTTTGAAAGATATTTGTGACCCAAAGAAGGAGATAAATTATTGCCTGAGAAGTGGATCATACCAACAAACATATGTAACTTTCTTCATCATTGGGCAGACTCTTCAGGGAATAGGAGGAATGCCTCTGTATATCCTTGGAGTAACTTATCTTGATGACAGTGTTCCCATACACTTATCTGGCATGTACCTAGGCAAGTCTTCCCTTCTTTTAATATGATTGACCTATTTACCATATGTCTTTTTGGTGTGTATATTTTATATAAAAGTACTAACTATTGGCCTTGTGATAACATTATAATAAGTGATAATTTGTATGCTTAATTTCAACATGACACTGGAGGCTGTGGATAGAGTTCATTGATGGAACACTTGCCTATCCTGCATGAGGCCCTGGGTTCAATCTCAGCACTACAAAAAACAAAAAACAAGAACAAACCCAAAACCCCATATTGGACTATCTAATTCTGAGGAGCTACTTGTGATTTGGAATTCTAGACAAGACATCTAGATGTCACTGAGAATATAGAGAACAATTGAAAATGCATAGTTTTTAAGCAGTAAAAACTGTTCTTTCACCTGCTTTCTATTTATCTCCCTATCTACTTATTATGTGTTCATGTCATGCCATATATACTGAAGCTCATTTCTCTAGGGGGGAAATTGAATTATTGGATTAAATTGCCAGAGTAGCCGGGCGTGGTGGCGCACGCTTGTAATCCCAGTACTTTGGGAGGTGGAGACCGGAGGATCCGGGTTCGCAGCCAGCCTCAGCTCTCTCTCTCTCTCTCTCTCTCTCTCTCTTTCTCTCTCTCCCTGTCTCTCTCACTCTCTCTACCTAGTGAGGCCCTCCGCAACTTCGTGAGACCCGGTTTCAAAATAAAGTATAAAAAATAGGGCCGGGGGTGTAGTGCGGAGGTAGAACACCCCTGGGTTCAATCCCCAGTACCGCAAAATAAATAAATAAATAAATAAATTGCCAGAGTAGTTGTATTTTTAAACTTTGGAGATGCAAATCAGAAGCTCTTGCCTCTTATCCATAAGTGGGATAGGACATTATTATATGCCTCTTCAGTACTAGTAGTGTGGTGCTGAAGAAGACCATCATTGTACTAAGTTCTTTACATACATTAACTCAATCTTTGGGGGGAACTCTGATAGTTTGATAACGTTTGAAAACGTAATCATGTTCATCCCGGAAGGAGAGAAATGTTACGCAAATTAATTGAGCATAGTTAGTCTCTCCTATTTACAATGTCTTATGTTACTGTATCATAAAATAAATAACCCTGAATATATCCCCAAATAATCTATACTTTTTATATTTTAATAGATTCTAGTGCTAGTAGATCATCTAGTACATCAACAGTGTTATATAGCTATTATTTTTGAAGAAAATGTAAAATTGTTTTTGTATACTTAATGTGAAGGTAATTTAAAAGTAAATAGTATTTTGTACTGAAATAACAGTTTCCTCCAGAAATAAGAAAAGTTATGTTAATAAATTAAAATAGAGGGTACACCTGGGCTACACCCCCAGCTCTATTTTTTATTCTTTATTTTTAAACAGGGTCTCACTAAGTTGCAGAGGACCTCACTAAGTAGCTTAGGCTGGCTGTGAATCTGTGATCCTCCTGTCTCAGCCTCTCAAGTATTGGGATTACAAGCGTGTGCCCTCACGCCCGGCGAGGATACTCATATTTATTTTTTTATTTTATTTTTTTTTTTTTTGCAGTACCGGGGATTGAACCCAGGGGCGTTCTACCTCTGCGCTATACTCCCGGCCCTATTTTTTTATACTTTATTTTGAAACCGGGTCTCACGAAGTTGCGGAGGGCCTCACTAAGGAGAGAGAGAGAGAGACAGAGAGACAGAGAGACAGGGGGAGAGAGAGCGAAAGAGCTGAGGCTGGCTGCGAACCCGGATCCTCCGGTCTCCGCCTCCCAAAGTACTGGGATTACAAGCGTGCACCACCACGCCCGGCAATACTCATATTTATATCTACATTTAAAAATTCACACTAACTTATTAGTGCTAAGAGTGAAAGCAAATCTCTTTGTTTTACTTTTAATTTTATTGATTAGGAATTAAAGCACACATTTCCATAATGTAACAAAAGGCTTAGTGTATTGCCACCTTCTGTCACCCTGATAGCTAAGGTGAAGGATTCAAAGGTGGTGATGTAAAAGTATCATCTTGTTACAGTACCATAATAAAGGAAATATGGTATACTGAATGTATATTCATATTAACCTGAGTGTTATATTACATTAAGTATATAGATTATAAAAATTATAATGAATTACATAATTAAATTATCTGTTTCTTTTAATACTTGATTGAATGATATTTATAATGATTAATTTTATTTATCAACTTGCCTAGGTTATAGCACACAATTCTTTCACCAAACACTAGTCTAGACATTTCTATGGTAATATTAGTTTAGATGTGATTAATATTTACATTCAGTAGACTTTGAATAAAGCAGATGACCTCCATAATGTGAACGGGCCTATCAAATCAATTTAAGGCTAGCAGCAAAGACTGAATTTTACTGAAGCAGAAGCAATTCTGCTTCAAGACTGCAGCATCATCTCTTACTTGAATTTTTAGCATGCTGACCTGCTCCACAAATTTGGGACTTTTTTAGGTCACATAATTGTATGGACCAATTCCTTAAAATATCTCCCTCTCTTTCTCCCTCTCTCCCTTCCTCTCCCTTCCTCTCCCTCTGCCTCCTTTATATAAATATCTCCTATTTGTTTCTCTGGAGAACAGTAACTAATACAGAATGCTATGTCATAAATAATCCATTTAAGTAAATTGTTATTGTATGGCAAAGCTGGCTTATAAAGTTGTTTCATGTTCAGTATTTATTTTATAGGTATTGCAGATTGTTCATCAATATTGGGATATGGTTTGGGTTATACACTGGGAGCACCACTACTTAAGACCCTAGAGAATAATACTTCCCAGACAAGGTAAGCCAGCAAGTAAGGGTATTCAAAGACACAAGCACAATTCCTAAGGCCACACCTCCAGGGACTCACCTTCTCCAGCCACACCCCACCTGCCTAGGTTACCACCCAATAAATCCATTACAATGGATTTATCCACTGATGAGATTATAGCCCTCATGGCTTAATTACATCAACTCTTAACATTAATACATAGCTCTTCAGGGGACATTCTATATCTGACAATAACATTCCACCCCTGACCCTTGAAGAGCCCATGCACATTTCAGAATTCAAAATGCACTTAATCCATATCCAAGAGTTCCCATAGTCTCAACAGTTCCAACATTGCTCAAAAGTCCTAAAATCCAAAGACTCCTCTGAGACTCAAGGTGAACTCTTGGCTGTGAGCCCCTGTAAAAGAAAATAAATATAAGATGTAAGTTACATGCATCCAATGTACAAGAGCACAGAGTAAGTATTTGCATTCCAAAAGGGAGGAACAGAGCCATAAAAAAAGGAATAGAACCAAAACAGGATCAAAATCCAGCAGGGCAAGCATATATATGTGTGTGTGTATATATATATACTTTTTTTTTTTTGCAGTACTGGGGATTGAACCCAGGGGCATTCTACCTCTGAGCTATACCCCTGGCCTATTTTTTATTCTTTATTTTTTAAACAGGGTCTCACTAAATTACAGAGGGCCTCCCTAAATAGCCGAGTCTGTCCGTGAACCTGCGGTCCTCCTGTCTCATCCTTTAATTGTGCAGCTCCATTTCTGGCATCCAGAGCACATGGCTGTGAGATGAGATCTCCAACAGGTCTTAGCAGCCCTGCCCCTATGGCCTAGTTTATTGCAATGGGCAGTGTACTGCCCTTTCAGCCTAACTCAGTGACTTGAAGCTTGCAGCCTTTCCTCAAGGTTGTTCTACATTTTGGCATTTCTAAATCTCAGGGTTTTTTCTTGCAATCTTGGCTTTACTCTCAGAGCTTCACAAATTCACCCATTTGTGCCTGTTTGCAGTAATTCTGACCTTGCCACACATTGCCTGGTTTCCCTGGCCTCCCTTTGAAATCTGGGAAAAAGACTCCATGACCTTTTTTTTTTTCAGCAAAGCCAGCATTATATGAGTGCCCAAATCCACCACCAGCAGGAAAGGTAGTTATCCCATTTTCAATCACTGTCACTGAACTCTTTTCAATCACAGCTGTCGTGGGGCCTGCCTTGATCATGGCTGCCAGTGGGCCTGTCTCAATCCTGGTTGCTGCCACCAGGCCCTTTTCAATCATAGCCACTACCACTGGGACCTTGTTTCCATGATTCTGCACTTGGGCTTAAAGTGCCTTGACCACATTCCTTTCTTTGTTCCTATGCAAAACAGTGGACCTCCTTTCAGCCATCTTACTTTCTTTCACAATACCATCTCTCTGGGCCCCTGCTTTACACATGCCTTTCTGGCCAGACTGCAAATCTATAAAGTCTCTCTGCTTTGCTTTCTACTCCCAAAATTTGGTGTACAATTTACTCTATGTGGACATCAATATCCCAATACAGTTTGGATATTTAGAGTTCTGAGATTTCCTCTGCCAGCTGAATTCATCTATCATCTTTAAATTTAGTCTCACACAAAGTTTCAGGACATAGACTAAATGCTGATAAGTTCTTTGCCATAATGTAACATGTGTGGCCTCTATTCAGTTTTCCTATGGGGTCCTCTTTGCCCTCTGAAATCTACTGAGCACAGTCTCTACCATCCGGATTTCTACCAGCATTCTGGCCCTTCCAAATTCCTCTCACAAACCAGTTCCAAAGATTCACAAAACACATGGTCATACTTAGATACAATAGTGACACCACTTCTGTGATACCAATTTCTGTCTTGGTCAACATTCTCACAGCTGTAATCAAAAACTACTAACCACACAACTTAGAGGAAGAAATATTTATTTGCTCACAGTTTGTGGAGACTTAGGGTTCAATCCAGATAAGGCCAGGGTCTGTGGATCTCAGGGCATGGTGGCAGGAAGCAGAGAGCAAGGTTTTGGTCTCACATCATGGAGGTTAGAACCAAAAGAGAGCCATCAAACAAGAGAATTCAATGACACAAGCACATATATTGTTATACTAAGGCCACAGCCCCAGGGACCCACCTTCTCTAGCCATACCCCACTTGCCTAGGTTGCCACCCAATAAATCTATTACAATGGATTTTTCCACTGATGAGATTACATCTCTCATGAGTTAATTGCATTGACTCTAAATATTAATACATGAGCTCTTCAGGGGACATTGTGTATCTAACCATAACAAACACAATTTTAGAAAACTATAGGCAAATTGAATGATATATCTCATTTTATTTCTGATTTTTGTTATTTGAATCTTATCTTTTTCTATATTCATCTAATAGTTTGAAAACCTTTTAATTTTTTCTCTATTGTTTTTCTATTCTCTGGTTCATTCACTTCTGCTTTAATCTTTTTTTTTGCCATATACATATAAAGTTTGTGTTTTAATTATACATTGGGGAGTAGTACCACTAGTGACTCATCCTTGCTTTTTCTTATTCTGTTATTGAGATGATGAAGTTAAGGAGCTATTACCTACTACTGCAAGAAAACATAAAAGTCCACCTTCCATTTCAGAAATACTAGTTTATATGAAGGTAAAACGAATAAAAACCGAGATGCAGAAACCCATTTTATTTTTTATCGATGAGTCAACTAGTTCCTTCATTACTTATAGCTTCAGATAGTACCTGGAAGTTCTCCTGCTATCTCTCCTGCCAACTGACTTTGATTCTTACTTGAACCAAAGTTTGGGTAGCTGCTACACAAGTATCATAAAGGGTGAAGTTAAAGAGACAGGAAATAAGCTGTATGCTGGATGTATTTTTTGTGTGTCCCTAAATTAACTCTTCATCATTCTAAAATATTCTCCACTCTTCTCTCTCAAGAATGCTGACCTGGATTGACAGACTCAGTATACTCTTCTGCAGTCTGGTTTCATCTAGGTTTAGCCAGTGAGAGGCACTGGAAGGTGATGAGACAGGTGCAGATTAAGGCTAGGTTGTTTACCTTCCCAACTTCCTTCCTATGAGGTTGTACCAGATTGGTTTTGTCACTCTTCTGAATGCCATGGCTCCCTTTAGATTACCCTCTCCATTTACTAAGAACTGTTCCACTTGATATTAAGTCCTGTAGTAACAGTTTGCTACTGTTACTCTCCCAAAATTTTGTACTTTGCCTTGTTTATTTCCCTAAACTTGGCCTACACTACTAGAAATAGTTCTTTTATCACTCTGTCTTCAAATTACCTAGTATATCTATTTCATACCAGGATCTTGACTGATACTGGAAGTAGCATGAGACATAGCAATAAGATTCCAGAATTATGTTGCATATTTGTATGCACTGATAATGTCCTTGCTGGGGATAACATGGACATAGTTACTAAAATTATCACAGGTCGTAGAATGCGGCTAATTGCATGGCAGGTCAAGGCTTTGGGAAATTAAGTGGTTGTACCATTTAATAATTTGAATGACAAAAGTAATTTTAAAGACTTCTGGATGATATGGCTTATTTTAACAGTACCAGAGGACATTCCAAGAGAAAAGGAAATGGTTATGGGTATAAATAAGCACATATATAGTTATACTCAAGAGTGGCCCTAAAATGTAGGAAATTGTCCTAGTGTGTAAAAATTCAGGTTGATTTTCCCCTGAGTGTAGATGGAGAGATGGCCTGAGGTCTGAATCTATACTGATTCAGTTTGTTGCATAGTCAGGGACTTAGAACAAGACTGGAAAATAGATGACAAGGGTAACATGCTAGTAATTCTCTTGGAATGGTCATATGAGGATAATGTTAAATTTGGAGGAGTCCCTCAAATCAGTTGGATAAGGTGACCTATCTGATTACCCATATTTTAGTGTCATCTAGTCCCCCCATTTCTAACTAACCCCAGTTCTTCCCCAATGAGCCTATGTAAAACATGGCCATGGTGACAGGAAGTGACTTTGCATGGATATAGCAACATGAACTTCTTCTCACAAAGGCCAATCCCCATGAAGAATACTCACCAGGAGCTTAATATTACTATTGCTGAGTATCAAATTGTCAACCACAGGGCCCAAACTTGTGTACCCAGTATGGTGCATTCATATGGAGACAAGGTAGATAAGATGATAAACTTAAACTTTGTCACTAGCTAATAAAGCAAGGACAATACAGCTAGGTTTTGTTAATTTTCTTCAAGTTTTAATTCTGTTAGCATATGTATGAGCCCTGTTAATACCATCTTTGGCTGGGTTCCCTCAGAATCAAAACATGAGATAAGAATGAAAGTACATGATTCATTTGAGAGATAATAACACTAAATATGCTACATATTGGCAAAAATTAACATGGAAAGGGAGGGAGAATAATAGTTTATTGTGTTGAATAGTTTACTCCTTGGGCTAGTTAGAATTCAATGCCACAATGCTCAATGCTAGCATAGGACATAACTATTGTTATTGTTATTGTTATTGTTAGAGTTATCGCAACAGCCTTTGAAAGGTTCTGGGATACATATCCATTAACTTCTAGTAATAATTGGTTGAGAGATACTCTAGGGGTTAATAGAAATTTCTGGACAATGCTGATTTACCTCCTAAACCCTGGGCCAATCATAGAATCCTTGCTAATCAATGCTACCCATTAAGTGTATATGGGAATGATAAATGACAAACCTGGCTGATGTAAATGAGATAACCACAACATCTTCTACCATAATAATTTCAATTTCAATTAAGGGTATAATTGAATTGATATAATTCCATGATTGGATGGTAACCAATAGCATTTAGTATATCCCAAGAATTTGTGGGTTTTTTTTTTTTTGGAGGAGGCAGAGAAAGAAGCCAATGATCTCCTTCCTTCAGAAACACTAATTTGAACAAACTATTCATGCATCAGACTCCCCTTACAAGAGCTAAGGAAGCCAGTTGATACACCACAATGCCTGGTTTTAGGATAATAATAAGAAAAGATGCATTAAGAAGGCAGGAAGGAATGAGTTGTTCACATCATCATTCTTCCAACCTTAAGATATTTAGCATGGAGAAAAACATCTACCCTTTGGGCTGCAAGGAAGGGAATTAAGTCCAGTCCTGACACTTGGTACCTAGCAACCAGGCCTGCCACCATGAAACACAGTGCTAGGCAAAGTCTCATGGCTCATGTCCTTTAGCCAGTACCCACGGACTGAGCCTCTGGAACTATTTTGTGCAGGTGGCCACAGGATTGACTCTACCATCCCTCTCTCAACTTCAAGCAGTAGAAGATGGAAGAAAGATGCTATCCACTGTGAAACAGGGAAGCAAAGCTAGTGCAGGACTCTGGGATAGAGGTCAGTGCTCCGCCCACCACAGTGAGATCCAGTGCCACGAAGAAACCAAGGGCCCTCTGCTCAACTCTGAGTTAACTCATGGAGCCTTTAGAACTAACCACCATCAGACAGAAACTGTGCCCTGGGGGAATACACTCATGTTTCAACCTGTATCATTGCAAGCTTCGGATTGGGCCTGTGGAAGCTCCTCCACAAGACTATGCAAGTCCTTGCAGCTGTGAGACTTGTGTTGACCCAGTTTGGCATCAGTCTTGGTGGCCAAGATACTGCTTTCACTAACACCACCTCAGACTTGGGCGGTAGAATGTGGAACAAGACTCCTACTATTGGGGGTCAGACAGGATAGTTAGCACAGGATTTTGTCTTGGAACTCAGTGTCAGGATCACGAAACCTAACACTGTGAAGATCCTAACAGCTCCTCTCCCTGGGCCAGTGCCTATAGACAGAGCCTCTGGTACAACCCTACCCTGGGTGGGGCCATGCAACTCTAGTTTATTCCTTTTCATCCAGCATTACCTGTGGCTGGTTGTAGCAGTCTTGGGTCATGAATCCTACACAGAAGTACACACCTCATAGCTGTGCGGGCCATAGTCCTGCCCTAGTACCATACTGGTCTCATTAGGCTGTAGGCTCAGCATGTTTTTTAGCTTTGTGGCATTGATGGCCACTGGACTGACCAACCCATTCCTCTCCAAACCCCAGGCAGAACAACACATAATTGTCTGTTTGGAGAAAGAAAAAGAGATAGACATCAACTCATGACATATGAACCTAGTGACTCAAGGTTACTCCTCTTATTGGGTTCTTTATCTATGAAATTAAAGAATAAAGTCAACAGACTTTAGGTATAGGGGTATAAAGATTTATTTTAAGCCAAGGGAAGAGAGAAGAAAAGAAAAAAAAATCTCCCATCACATCACATCACATAGGGGGGAGGAGTTCCAAAAACAGAGTAATCATTAGAGTTCATGGAAGGTGAGCTTTCATCCCTTCTTGTGGCTCCCCATCTGCTCTTTTGTGGTTGGTCAGAATTGGGTCTTGGGCCAGGCATGGTGGTGCACACTTGTAATCCCAGGACTTGGGAGGCTGAGACAGGAGGATCACAGGTTCGTGGCCAGTCTCAGCTACTTAATGAGGTCCTCCCCAACTCGGTGAGAACCTGTTTCAAAATAAAGAATAAAAAAATAGTGCTGGGGTTGTAGCTTGGAGGTAGAATGCCCCTGGTATCAATCCTCAGTTCCACAAAAAAAAAAAAAAATCAGAAAGAATTGGGTCTTGGGATGCGATGTCTTTTGCCCAGTTTCAATCCTTAATTTGAATCTTTATCCCAAAGGTCATTGGGCTCTTGTAATCTGGCACCACCTGTCTGCTCCCTCATCTCTTTACCTTTGACCACTCTTGGGGCTGAGGTTTTGAAATTAATTTACCCTATTATTCCTATTTCTATCAACCTTCCTTATCTCTGTTCTTTTAACAGATGACCTCTCTCTCTCTCTCTCTCTCTTTGTTTCTGGGTATTGAACCTAGGGGCATTCTACCTCTGAACTACACCCCAAGACATTTTATTTTTTTTTAATTTTGAAACAGGATCATACTAAATTGCTGAGGCTGGCTTCAATCCTCCTGTCTCAGCCTTTCAAGTACTGGGATTACAGGTGTGCTACCACACCCAGCCCAGATGGCCACTTGTAACTCTTCCTGTTCACAGGTCCTCTGCCCTGCCTTATTAGGGCTGGTTATTCTAATGTCATTTTTTCCAGAGCCATCAGAATCTCACAGTGCCTGGCAAGGCTGATGACTATGGACAAGGCATCTAGGCTTACTCTGGCCCCAGGGAGAGGCTTGTGGGAATAGATCACCCTTTTTAGATATTCTCCAAGTTTATGATGCAGATTTGGGACAATCCTGGGTTTGAATGCCCTCTATTGTTGAAATAGCTACATCCCTCCAAGATAGAACTCTAGACAACCTTGGACTTAGGTTGCCACCTAGTGTTGAAATAGCAGAAGTGACTACAGGCTTAGAGAAAATAAGGTTTCTGGAAAGAAAAGCACAAACATAGCTGTATTGACTGAAATACCTAATTTTTCAGTGCATGGTTAATGTCAAACACAAACAAGGATCAAGAAATTTAATGGATATATGACCTCACCTACAGGTCAAAATAAGGCACCAGAATCTGGCCATGTAGTAACCAACATGGAACCACTATGGATGCATTCTCAGATGAAGAATTTAAAATAGCTGTTTTAGCCAGGCATGGTGGCACACACATGTAATCCCAATATTTGGGGAACTGAGACAGGAGGATCGCAGGTTTGAGGACAGTGTCAGCAAGTAGTGAGACTCTCATCAACCTAGTGAGACTTTGTTTCAAGATAAAAAATAAAAATAGGTCTAAGGGTGTAGCTTGGAGGTAAAATGCCCCTGGGTTCAATTTCCAGTACCACAAAATAATAAATAAATAAATAAATAAATAAATAGCTGTTTTAAATAAACTCAGCCAGGTATGGTGGTGCATACCTGTAATCCCAGTACATGGGAGGCTGAAACAGAAATATCACAGTATTGAGGCCAGCCTCAGCAAATTAGCAGGCTCTCAGAAACTTAGAGAAACCCTGTTTCAAAATACAAAAATAAAATAGGGCGGGGTGCAGCTCAGAGGTAGATTGCCCCTGGGTTCAATCCCCAGTACCAAAAAAAGAAAAGAAAAGAAAGAAACTCAATGATCTTCAGAGAAATGATTCAGTACTCTAAGAGAGAAACTTACTAGAAAGATAGAAACAAACAAAAGACATAATTGAACTGAAAAATATACTAAGTGAAATTAAAAACATAGAAGGCATCAATAGGAGAATAGATCAAAGAGAAGAAAGATTTAATGAGGCCGGGCGTGGTGGTGCATGCTTGTAATCCCAGTACTTTGGGAGGCGGAGACCGGAGGATCAGGGTTCGCAGCCAGCCTCAGCTCTCTCTCTCTCTCTCTCTCTCTCTCTCTCTGTCTCTCTCTCTCTCCTTAGTGAGGCCCTCCGCAACTTCGTGAGACCTGGTTTCAAAATAAAGTATAAAAAATAGGGCTGGGGGCGTAGCGCGGAGGTAGAATGCCCCTGCGTTCAATCCCTGGTACCGCAAAAAAAAAAAAAAAAGATTTAATGAGTTTGAAGGTAGGCTATTTGAATACCTGTAGGAGGAAAATAAAGAGTGATGAGAAATAAAGAAAGCTGTAGGAAGTTTGTGATAAGATTTAAAGAGCAAATATTAGGGTTATTGTGGTCTGAGCAGGACTTAAGGATGACAAAGCTGTAAAAAATCATTCTATGATATAATAAAAATACCAAACCTAGAAAAGGATACAAATATCCATGTGCAGGAAGGTCAGAATTCATTTTTAATATTCCATTCAACCAAGTCCACCTAAGACATTATAATCAAACTCTCAAAGGTTAAAGGTAAAAGAAAAAAATCTCTAGGAAGCAAGAGAAAAGAAATAAATAATACATAGTTGTGTCTCAATTTGCCTCATAGCAAAATCCCAGCCCCTCAAAAAAAAATTTACAGGATAGGAAAGAGTGGAACAAGATTTTACAGTACTAAAAGGGGGGGGGAAGAGATCTTATCCTTTAGTTTTAGCAACTATACTTTAGATACCCAGCAAAGCTCTTTTTAGAAATGGAGAGATAAAAACATTCCCAGACAAAACCTGAGAGAATATATCACCATCAGATATATCTTACAAGAAATGCTAAAGGAAGTTCCTTAAAGTAAAAGAAAGATGCTAATGAGTTAGAAAAAACATAAGGAAAGATAAAATTACAGGTAAGAATAATTATACAAATTCAGAATATTATAAACATGGTTCATAAAGCATTCATATACTTAGTATTAAGATGAAAAATAATTAAAAATAGCTACCTTAATAAGTTAAATGTTAAATAATATGGAAAGATGTAAAATGGGAGAGTCCAAATTGTGGAAAGAATGGAGTAAAAAAGTAAGAGCTTTTTATTAGTATATGTTTTCTCTTTTTAGCTCTTTTTTATTTTTACAACCATGTTGTTATCATTTCAAAATAGCTTGTTATATTCAAAATATGTTTAATATCAGCTTTCTTATAAAAGTAAATAAAAATCTATAGCAAGTAAACCAAAATATATAAGCAAACAATCAAAACACACAACTAATGTAAATCACTTAAAAAGGAAAACTATAAGCAAGAAAGAACAAGAGTATAATAAAACTAGGTTGTAAGTTACAAAATGGTTGTTATAAGACCTTATTTAAGCCGGGCGTGGTGGCGCACGCTTGTAATCCCAGTACTTTGGGAGGTGGAGACCGGAGGATCCGGGTTCGCCAGCCTCAGCTCTCTCTCTCTCTCTCTCTCTCTCTCTCTCTCTCTCTCCTTAGCGAGGACCTCTGCAACTTCATGAGACCTGGTTTCAAAATAAAGTATAAAAAAATAGGGCCGGGGGCATAGCGCGGAGGTAGAACGCTCTTGAGTTCAATCCCCGGTACCGCAAAAAAAAAAAAGACCTTATTTGCCAGGTATTACCCTCAATGTAAATGGATTACATTCTCCAATTAAAAGACAGTGAGTGACTGCTCAGATAAAGAACAAACGAAACACAAACCAAATATATATTCTTTACAATAAAAATACTTTATCTTTGAAAAGTAACAACATGCATTAATTCGAAGCCACAGAGCAAGTGGAAAGTGCCACCTTATTATACCATACCATTTTGTTTTTCTCTGCTCTTATTTTATGAACTTCAATAAGCTTTTATTATATTCCTTATTGAACATATCCAATTAAGCTTATTCCTAGGCATTTTGTACACTTTGTTAGTGTTGTACATGGACTAACTCTATTGTTTTATATACTTTTATTGGTGCATTGTAGTCTCACATCATAATGTAGTTCAGAGTAACAGTGACAGGTTTGCACACAGCACTTGATGAGCTTCCCTCTAGCTCCATCCCTACTCCCCACCTTCCCCATAAATTATATTCACATTGGCATTGGTATTCTCACATAGGTACATAATGCCAATGGAAGTGTTTTCTTTATTAATTACCTCCCCACCCACCACCCTTCCTGTACTGCCTCTCTCAATCCAGTGGGGTTTCTTCTCCATTATTTTAAGTCCCTGTTGTATCCTGATTACTTCCTAGCTTCTGTATATGAGAGAAAACATATGATGTTTCATTCTATGACTGGCTAATCTCACTTAACATGATGTTCTCCAGGACCATCAATTTTCCTGAAAATGAGATAATTTGTTTTGGGAGGTATTGGGGATTAAACCCAAGGGCAGTCTACTCTGAGCAACACCCCCAGCCCTTTTTATTCTTTTGTTTTGAAACAGGGTCTCACTAAGTTGTTGAGGCTGGCCTCAAACCTGGATCCTCCTGTCTCAGTCTCCTCAGTACTGGGATTACAGTGTGCACCACCACACCTGGCTAATTTTGTTGTTCTTTATTATTGAGTAGATCCCATTGTCTGTAAATCCCATAATTTTGTAATCCATTCATCTGTTGATGGACACCTAGGTTGGTTCCATAACTTGGCTATTGTGAATTGTGCTGCTATAAACATGGATATGTATGTATTACTATAATACTCTGATTTTAGTCCCTTTGGAAAGATACCTAGGAGTGGTATAGCAGGATCATATGGTGGATCCATTCCCAGTTTTCTGAGGAATCTCCATACTGTTCTCCATAGCAGCTGCACTAATTTGCAATCCCACCAAGAGTGTAGAAGAGTTCCTATTTCCCCACATCCTCACCAACACTTGTTGTTTGACCTCTTGATGATTGTCATTATTATTGGGGTTAGATGGAATCTCAGTGTACTTTTGATTTGCTTCTCCATGATTGCTAACAATTTTGAACATTTTTTTCATATATTTATTGGCCATTTGTAGTTCTTCTTTTGTAAAGTGTCTATTTAGTTCACTTGCCCATTCTTTGATTGGGTTATTTGTTTTTTGGTGGTGAGCTTCTTGAGTTCTTTATATGTTCTAGATATTAGTCCTCTATCAGAGGAGTAGCTGACAAAGATCTTCTCCCATTCTGTAGACTCTCTTTTTAGACTCTTGATGGTTTCCTTTGATGAACAGAAACTTTTTAGTTTAATGACATCACATTTATCAATATTTTTAATTTCCTGAGCTTTGGGGGTCTTATGGAGGAAGTTTCTACATGTGCCTGTATGTTAGAGTGTTGGATCTATGCCCTCCTCTAGTAATTTCAAGGTATCTGGTATAATTTCCGTGTCTTTGATCCATCTTGAGTTGACTCTTGTGCAGGGTAAGAGGTTGGGATTTAATTCTATTTTCTAAAAATGGATAATTAGTTTTCCCAATATCATTTGTTGAAAAGGCTGTCTTTTCTCCAAAATATGTTTTTGACCTTTGTTGAAAATCAATTTGCTATAAGTGTGTGGATTTGTTTCTGTATCTTCTATTCTGTTCCATTGGTCTATGTGTCTGTTTTTGTGCCAATATCATGCTGTTTTTATTACCATAACTCTGTAGTATAATTTGAAGTCTGGTATTGTGGTGCCTCATGCATGGTTCTTAGTGCTGAGAACTGTTTTGGATATTCTGGGACTTTTGCTTTTCCATATGACATTTATGGCCAATTTTTCTAACTCTATGAAGAATGACATTAATATTTTAATAGGTATTGAATTGAATCTGCAGATCACTTTTGGTATAATGGTCATTTTGGGGGAGGTATTAGGTATTGAACCACCCAGGGACATTCTACCTCCAAGCTACACCCCCAGCCCTATTTTTTATTCTTTATTTTGAAACAGGGTCTCACTAAGTTGCGGAGGGTCTCACTAAGTAGCTGAGGCTAGCCGCGAACCCGGATCCTCTGGTCTCAGCCTCCCAAGTACTGGGATTACAGCCTGTACCACCACGCCTAGCATAATGGTCATTTTGATATTTGTTCTGCTTATCCAAGAACATGGGAGATCTTTCTACCTTCTAAGATCTTCAATTTCTTTCTTTAGTGTTTTATAATTTTCATTGGAGAGGTCCTTTACCTCCTTGGTTAGATTAATTCCTAGGTATTTTGTTGTATATGAGGTTATTATGAATGGAATTCTTTCTTGGATTTCTTCTTCAGTGGATTCATGGTTATCATATGGAAGGTTACTGATTTTTGTAGATTGATTTTGTATACCACTAGTTTGCTAAATTTGTTAATCAGCTCTAGAAGTCTTTTGGTTGAGTATTTTAGGTCTTTTTAGTATAAAATCATGTCATCTGCAAATAGCAATAATTTCAGTTCTTCTTTTCCTATTTGTATTCCTTTGATTTCCTTCTCTTGCCTTATTGCTTTGGGTAGAGTCTCTTGAGTACTATACTGAAAAGGAGTGGTGATAGTGTGCCTCCTTGTCTTGTTCCTGGTTTTAAAGGAATTCTCACAGCATTTCCCCATTCAATATGATGTTGGCTTTGTGTTTATTGTATATTGCCTTAATGATGTTGAGGTGAGTTCCTTCTATTCCAATTTTCTGCAGTGTTTTTAACATGAATGGGTGTTGGATTTTGTCAAATGATTTTTCAGCATCTATTGAGATGATCATGTGATTTTTATCCTTAGATATATTTATGTGGTGAATTTCCTGTATTGATTTGCATATGTTCAACCCGTTGCATTCCTGGAATGAAACCAACTTGATCGTGGTATACAAATCGCTTGATATGGTTCTGAATATGTATCACTAGTATTTTGTTTAGAATATTTGCATCCATGTTCATTGAGGATATTGGTCTGTAATTTTCTTTTCTTGAGGTATCTTTATTCAATTTTGGCATTCAGGTGATATTGGCTTTATAGAAGGAGTTCAGAAGAATTCCATCTCTATTTCATAGAACAATTTGTGAAGTATTCAGTTTAGTTCTTCTATAAATATTTTGTAGAATTCAGCTGAGAATCTGTCTGGATCTAGACTTTTCTTTGATGGAAGGCTTTTTATTGCTTTTATCTCTTTGCTTGCTATTGGTCAGTTTAGGTTATCTATATACGCTTGGTTTAATTTAGGTAGTTTGTATGTGTCTAGAAATCTGTCAATTTCTACTGTTTTCCAGTTTATTGGAGTATAGATTTTCAAAATAGTTCCTGATGATCCTCTGGATTTCCCCACTGTCTGTGGTGATGTCTCCTTTTTCATTTCTTATTTCAGTAATTTGGGTTGATTCTCTCTTCTGGCTAGGTTGGCTAAGGGTTTATCAATCTTGTTTATCTTTTCAAGAATTAGTTTTTTTGTTTTATTAATCTTTTGTAATTTTTTGTCCTCTATTTCATTGATTTCTGCTCTGTTTTCAATTATTTCCTGCCTTCTACAGGCTTTGGGATTAGTCTGTACCTGTTTTTCAAGGATCTTGAGGTGTATCATTAGGTTGTTTATTTGGTGACATTCTGTTTTGCTTATATGGACAATCAGTGCTATAAAATTTCCTCTTAAAACTGCTTTCTAAGTGTCCCATAGATTTTGATATGCTGTGTCTCTATTTTCATTTTATTCTAGGATTTTTTTATTTTTCCCCTTATTTCTTCTATGATTCAGAAGGGCATCATTCAATATGCATGTATTTATGTTATTCCTTTGGATCTTCCTGTTGTTGATTTCTACTTTCATTTCACTATGATCTGAAAAGATTCAGGGAATTATATTACATTTTTTGAATTTTCTGATACTTGTCCTGTGGCCAAGAAGATGGTCTCTTTTGGAAAGGGTTCCATAAGCAACTGAGAAGAATGTGTATTCAGCTATTTTTTGTTGGAATATTCTGTATATGTTAATTAGGTCCATTTGGTTTATGGTGTCTCATATAATCAGAATTTTGAATTAGCCCCCCCCCCAAAACTTATTAACAGGATATATAGTTCTTAGTGCAGACAAGCATCAGTCTCTGGTTGGCAGCAGGCCTCCATGTTCTCTGGGCCGAAACTCAGCAAGACCAGAGACTATAACATTCTGAGTCGATGGCCCGGCTGGCTGAGATTTAGTGTCCCAGAAACACCACTGCTCTTCTGCTCATTGCAATCATGTGAAACAGTGTGCACCACTGGCATCCAGCTTCTGAGGCTGCTGGTCCCAAGCTTAGCAGGGCCAAAGATATGACGTTCTGAGCCTTCAGTCCAGCTTGCTGAGTGTTGATGCCCCAGGGACACCACTGATGTGCCCCTTGGTGTGCACCAGGTTTGTTGCCTCGCTGAAATCAAGAATGGGATCACAGACAGCAAGTTCAACACTCAGAAAAGGACTTTGCTTAGCCAAGCATAGCAAAGTTTAAGTTAGCAAAGCAAGAAGCCCTCAATCAAAGAGGGTGTTGTCTCTAGTGAGAGCATGGGAGCTGACTCTGGTCTAGGGGTATTTATCTGTCTGCTGGCCAATCAGGTATCTCCATGCTCCTTCTGATGATCAGCAAGTAGTTATTATGATCCTGTGGCTTATATACTTGTGACCATTGGCCACATCCTGATTTTGTTATTTTGCCATTGTGTTTAGGTTCCTTGTTTTTGTCTCTATTCCAAGTCTACTTTTGGCTAACATTGCTGTTTTTGTCTTTTTTTTTTTTTTTTTTTTTTGCGGTACCAGGGATTGAACCCAGGGGCGTTTTACCTCCAAGCTTCACCCCCGGCCCTGTTTTTTTTACTTTATTTTGAAACCGGGTCTCACAATGTAGCAGAGGGCCTCACTAAGTAGCTGAGGCTGGCCGCGAACCCGGATCCTGCAGTCTCCGCCTCCCAAGTACTGTGATTACAAGCATGTGCCACCACGACCAGCTCTGTTTTTGTCTTTTACTTCAACTTTCTCATCGATGGCCTCAGAATGAATTCCCCATGGGCCTTATCTTCTCTGCCTACATTTCACTAACTCCTTACCATGATCACGTAAAACACTATCAGCCTCTGGCCTCCATGATCATCAGGTCCAAACTCTGCTGGCCAAGAGATCATAGTGTTCTCAGCCTGCAGTGTAGCTGTCTGAGTCAAATTGCCCCAGAGACACTGCTGCTGCTCTGCCAGCTGCAATCATATGAAACCCTGCTGGCCTCCAGTCTCCCTGCTTGCAGGACCCGAACTCTGCCAGGGAAGAGATTGTACCATTATGAGCATGGGGTGTGGGTGGCTGAGTTATTTAGCCCCAGGACACCACTGCTGCTCTGGGCAGCTACAACCATGTGAGACCTTGTCAGCCACCAGCTTTGGTATTCATGGTGCCCAAACGCCACCAGGCAAGAGTTTATAGCCTTCTGAACCTTTGGAACAGTTGGCTGAGTTATTTCACCCACAGATACCACTGTTGATGATTCTGCTGGAGACCCCACAGGGATGGATGGCCTGCTGACTCTAGGTCCTTCCCACGCATCTCCCCAGGAAACTATATGCTAATTCACGTGTCCACCGTGTCTCACTGTAGCCTTTGACTCTGCCTCCACATCGATGGTTTGCAAACTCGGACCCCACGGGTTTGTTCTTTGCCACACGAGTCTCTGCAGCCATGCAGACTCCTGCTGGCATGGTTTGTAAACTCATAGTCTCGACAAGCTCCATTGTAGCTACTTGGGACCCTACAGGAAGGGTCTGTAGTTTCTCAATCCCAAGGAGTTCAGCTGCAGACATAGGATCTCACTGGGTGATTCGACTGAATGGTGTGGAGATTTGTGGTCTTTTGAAGTACTCGAATGTGGAGAGAAGAATGCAATTGCTTTCTCATGTTGGATCTTTGTGATCACTGGCTCAACAGGATCCAGCTTTTTCTTTCCTGGAGTTGGTCTCTGAGAGCCACTGGATTCTGGCAGCTGTCAGTTCCCATGGCTTGCCAAGATGGCTCCTGCCTAAGCTCTCAGCTCACCAGATGAGAAGCATGGAGCTCTTGTCAGTCCTCTGCTCTCTGTGCTGCCTCCAATTTAACCATGTTTCAACTGTCTTTCTTCTCTTGAGTTCTGACTGCTATTCTTCTCTTGCCAAGAAGCAGCCTTCCTGCTATTTGAGTTCGCAGTCTCAGAGCAACCAAAATGCACTGCCTTCCTCTATTCTGCCATCTTGATTCTGTTTTTTTTTTTTTTTTTGGTACCGGGGATTGAACCCAGGGGCGTTCTACCTCCACGCTACGCCCCCGGCCCTATTTTTTATACTTTTATTTTGAAACCGGGTCTCATGAAGTTGTGGAGGGCCTCACTAAGGAGAGAGAGAGACAGGGAGAGAGAGCGAGAGAGCTGAGGCTGGCTGCGAACCCGGATCCTCTGGTCTCTGCCTCCCAAAGTACTGGGATTACAAGCGTGCGCCACCACGCCCAGTCCTGCCATCTTGATTCTGAAGTCTTATCTTCTTTTCTTTTTTTTTTTTTTTTTTTTTTTTTTTTGGTACTGGGGTTGGAACCCAGGGGCATTCTACCTCCGAGCTACACCCCCAGCCCTATTTTTTATTCTTTATTTTGAAAGAGGGTCTCCCTAAGTTGTGGAAGGCCTCACTAAGTAGCTGAGGCTGGCCAGGAACCTGGATCCTCCGGTCTCAGCCTCCCAAGTACTGGGATTACAAGTGTGCGTCACCACACCCGGCTTCTTATCTTATTTTCTAATCAATTATTTCTAGTGGGAGAAAAATATTTTTGTTTCTGAATTTATCTGGCAAATACAAGTTATCCTATTCATTTTATGCTTACATTTTATAGGTTTGTTTTAGATGCCCTGGCTCTTCTAAGTATAAAATCATACACACATATGTAATATTCTAATTACATGTAATATAATATATACAGTTAGAATACATAGCTAGCCGGGCGTGGTGGTGCACGCTTGTAATCCCAGTACTTGGGAGGGGAGACCGGAGGATCCGGGTTCGTGGCCAGCCTCAGCTTCTTAGTGAGGCCCTCTGCAACTTCGTGAGACCCAGTTTCAAAATAAAGTATAAAAAATAGGGCCGGGAAGCCAGGCGTGGTGGTGCACACTTGTAATCCCAGTACTTGGGAGGCTGAGACAGGAGGATCCAGGTTCGTGGCCAGCCTCAGCTACTTAGTGAGACCCTCCGCAACTTTGTGAGACCCTGTTTCAAAATAAAGAATAAAAAATAGGGCTGGGGGTGTAGCCCGGAGGTAGAATGCCTCTGGGTTCAATCCCTGGTACCGAAAAAAAAAAATAGGGCCGGGGATGGGGATGTAGCTCGGAGGTAGAAAGCCCCTGGGTTCAATCTCCAGTACCGCAAAAAAAAAAAAAAAAAAAATACATAGCTAGATTCAAAAGGGAAAAATACCCTGAATATTATGAGCAACAAGGGAGCATATAGCCCTAAAAGTAATCTGGATTTGAAACTCCGTGGGTGTAACACATTCAGATTTATATAACAAGTGGAAAATGGAAATGAAGATTGCAATTCTGTCATTGCCAGTTGAAATTTGTATCCTGAATAATGCTAGCAATGAGTAAGCAGTTGTTTCAGCATTGAATAAGACTGTTAACATTTTCCATATTATATGAAAGACAAGTTCTATGAACTATTACTATAATACATTCACCTGGGAGAAACCAGCTCCTCCAAAACTGAGGTTCCTGTGGACATGGTCATTTTTTCAACAATGACTGATTGGGGAAGATCTTAAATGTGTGTGGAGCTGAAAACATTTGTGGCTGTATATTAATCAAATTCCCCCAATCTCCTCCCTAATACAAAATAACTTTACAACTCTAAAAATTCTTCTCAAAGCCATGGATTGAGCATTGAGGACAAAGAATGCTGAAACTTGAAAGTCACTAGGAAAAAAAAAGAAAGAGAAAATGATCACTATGGAGAGCAGTTTGGAGATTCCTCAGAAAACTAGAAATGGAATCACTATATGACCCAGCTATACCGTTCTTTGGTATCTTTCCTAAAGAACTAAAGTCAAAGCACTAGAGTGACACGTGCATACCCATGTTTATAGCATCACAACTCACCATAGACAAACTATGGAATCAAACTAGGTGTCCAGCTACAGATGAATGCATAAAGAAAATGTGGTATATTCACACAATGGAATTTTACTCAGGCATAAAGAACAAAATTATGCCATTTGCAAGAAAACGAATGGAACTGGAGAATATCATGGTATTGAGATTAGTCAGTCTCAGAATGTCAAGGGTAGTATGTTTTTCTCATTCATGGAAGCTAGAGAGAAAAGAGAAAACAAGGAACTTTAAATAATGCAGAGAGAGATCTGTAGAGTTGATGAAAGGGGTTAGGGTAGGGACTTAGGGAAAACAGAGGACTGAAAAAGTATTTGAAGTAGTTCAAAAGCCGGGCGTAGTGGCGCACACTTGTAATCCCAGTACTAGGGAGGCTGCGACTGGAGGATCCAGGTTTGCGGTCAGCCTCAGCTACTTAGTGAGGCCTCCGCAACCTTAATGAGACCCTGTTTCAAAAATAAAGAATAAAAAATAGGGCTGGGAGTGATGCCCAGAGGTAGAATGCCCCTGGGTTCAATCCCCAGTACCGCAAAAAAAAAAAAAGAAGTAGTTCAAATACTACTCTGGCAAAATGTGAAGGTGTTACTACCAATTTCACCAACTCATGTGAGGAGGGAGAAGGGGGAAGTGGGTGGGATGAGGAAGGAAATACATCAAGATGGTGTGTGCATGTTTGTTTTTATCACGTTGAACTTCACTATGATGTATAATTGTAATGCACCAATAAAATAAGTTTAAAAAAGAAGAGAAAATCAGCAAATCATACAAAATATCTTGCACATTTTCATCCAACTCTGCCCACTTCAAGGCTCTGTGAGAAGCAACAGTAGAGCAAAAAAACCTGCAGGCAAGGCAGGAGACAGAGAGGCTAACAAATAGTCCTAAAGGGGGTTTGGAAAGACCACCGGGAAGATAAAATCACACTAATTCTGAGAGTTCCAAGTAGGGATTAGAAGCAAGGGATTTTTAAATATTTGTGATTAAAGGGTCACATCCCATAAAAAAAGATCAGTTGTGCAACTTAAAGGGCAAAGCTTTCCATAAAAGTCTATGTGCATGATTTAAAGGGACAGGAATGATTTTTAAAGATGAGATAAGACTTAAAGGCATCATCTTTTTTTGTGTGTGGTACTAGTGATTGAACTCAGGGGCATTCTACCACCGAGCTACACCTCAAGCCCAATTTTTTTTTTTTTATTTTGGAACAGGATCTCGCTAAATTGCTGAGGCTGGTCTTGAACCTGAAATCCTCCTGTCTCAGCCTCACCTCACAAGTACTGGGATTACAAGCATGTGCCACTACGCCTGGCTAAAGGCATCATCTTCTGATGGGGAAAAATAACAAGAACCTTTTGCTCCCTGAGTGGTAGAGAAAAGGAAAAGAAAAAAATTGGGATCCTGTAAAACAAAAGAGAAATATTAATTCAAAGACTAATAACCACTCCTTGTTAACAAAACCAACAAATAAAAGTTACAAATTAACAGATGTTCTCTCTCTCTCTCTCTCTCTCTCTCTCTCTATCATTTTGTTTTTAATTAAATACCCAAGCTGAATTTTTTTTTCTCTATTAAAGCCATACCAATGATGATGGTAGTAATCTAAGGCAGAAGATTTGGTCGCTTGATTTTACTATTGCCTCTGTCATTGCATGGTCTACATTAATACCATTTTCATGCTTTCCACAAAGTATACCAGGTAACTGTAAAAATATAATTCACTAATTAAAGGTCAGTAGTTTCCACCTCCAGCTCTGAATTACATTTCCTTGTGAAAATGCCATGTCTACTGGTAGAAGTCTATCATAGAGATATAGTGTCATGTGCTAGTGGTTTTGAACAAATGAAATTACACAGGCTGGGGATGTAGCTCAATGGCAGAGCAATTGCCTAGCACGTAGGAAACCCTGCTTCACTCTCTAGGACTAAAAAGAGAGAGAGAAAACAACACTGTAGCCAAATATTTTACTTTTGTACCAGAATCCCATTAGCATGTATATTTGTCTCTCATTATTTACTATTCATTTATTTACTTGAAACAGGGTCTTGCTAGTTTGCTAAAAGCCTCGCTAAATTGCTGAGACTGGCCTCAAACGTGTGATCCTCCTGTTTCAGCTTCCTAAGAACTGGGATTATAAGCATGTGCCGCATATGTCCAGTTCATAATTTACCTTTAAAAATGCTTTAAATCTAGGGCTCATAATTGTCTTTTTAAAATGAAGGATAATAGGTGGGTGTGGTAGCACATGCCTGTAATCCCATTTTGTGGGAGGCTAAGACAGGATCCTCACAGGTTCGAAGCCGTCCTCAGCAACTTAGTGAGGCCCTCAGCAATCTAGCAAGACCCTGTTTCCAAATAAAAAATAAAATTGGGCTGGAGATGTAGCTGGGAGGTAGAATGTCTCTGGGTTCAATCCACAGTACCACATTTAAAAAAAACCTGAAGGATATTTAAACATTTTTAACCTAATATTATTTAATATGTGAACTACTTCAAAGAATTTTTGTAAGATTAAGTCACTGTTAAAATTATTGTGGAAATATGAAAAAGTACATGTAAAATCAGGAAAATCTAATTTTCTCTTGATAGTATATTTTATTGGCACAAACTATTTTTAGTAACATCAGAGATTATTCTTTCATATTTTAGGGATGTGCTAGCAAATATGTTAGCCACTTGTCAAATGTGGCCACTTAAAATTTTTAATAAGTTAAATTAAAAATTAGCCCTAAACCAGATATGATGGCGCACACCTGTAATACAGGTACTTGGGCGGCTGAGACAGGAGGATTGCAGGTTCAAAGCCAGTCTCGGCAACTTAGTGAACCCTCAGCGACTTAGTGAGATCTTATTTCAAAATAAAAATAAATAAATAAATAAAATAGGGCTGGGTGTGAAGCTCAGAGGTAGAATACCCCTGGGTTCAATTCCCACTACCAAAATAATTACCCAGTCACGGAAACTGCATTTCGAGTACATAGCAGCCATATGTAGCTACAGTACTGGACAGTAGAGGTATGGAACATTTTCATCACCGCAGAATACTTTTTAGGGCAGAACTGTTTTAGAAAAAAATGTGTTTTAATTGGGTTGATTTTAGCTTGTTTAAAAATAACTCACTTCCCTTTACAGGAAAAGTTTGATTTATTAGAATGTGTATGTATTTTTACATATGTTTTTTACTTATTTGAACATGCCATCAGATTCTTTTTCTTGTTGACATACAGGTACAGCAAGGATACGATCTTCAAAACGTAAACAGTCTCATTTGTCTGACAACAAACTTAAAGATTGGACGTTTGGACCTAATATTAGAGATTTTTGTTATACTATTTGGGTAAAGTAAAATATTCAATATGAGAAGCCAGTTAATTTGATCTGTGTAATTTTCTGTTGAAAGACTTAAGAAAATAACCATAATAACCTTACAGTGTTCAACTTAAATATGAGTCTTTTAGCTAAATTATTTATTTTTCATATAATGGAAATAGGACTCATCTTGCCTAAGTGGCACTGCCAAGAACTTGGCTAGTGTTAGGTTTTCTATTTCTTATAATGAATGAATTTATTTATTTATTTATTTATTTATTTATTTATTATTTTTGTGGCACTGGGTATTGAACCCAGGGACATTCTACCTCTGAGTTATACCCCCAGCCCTATTTTATTTTGAAAAAGGGTCTCACAAAGTTGTGGAGGGCCTTGCTAAGTTGCTGAGGCTGGCCATATACCTGTAATCCTCCTATCGCAGCCTCACAAATACTTAGTTTACAGCTGTGTGTCACTACACCGGCTTATTTCTTTTAATTTAGCTTTTATATTATTTTGTGTTTATTTTTCCCTGAAAGATAAATATGACATTTACTGAGATGACATGTCGGCATCAATTTTATTTTTATTATATTTAAATTAGCTACTCACTAGAAGTTAAAACATATTCCCACAAACATTGTAGTCCATGAAAAAATATTTCATTACAGTATCAAATGGAGAACTCTGGTTCTGTAGGTGAGAAACAGGCCTGCAATACACGTATCACGGCATAAAAAAGCCAGCACCCAAATAGCGAGGGCCTATTTTCAACTTGTTTTCTCTTCCCTACTTATAATTTTATCGTTTATGCTACCTGCACAATTGTATTTCTCACATATATTTTATTAAGTCATTTTGCATATTATTTCTAGATGAATTTCACATTATTCTAATAGGACTTTCAAAACCATAATAGCGTCAACTGGATTTTCTTTTTTTTTGAGGTACCGGGGATTGAACCCAGGGACGTTTTACCTCCGAGCTACACCCCCGGCCCTATTTTTTTTTTATACTTTATTTTGAAACTGGGTCTCATGAAGTTGACAGAGGGCCTCACTAAGTAGAGAGAGAGAGAGAGACAGGGAGAGAGAGCGAGAGAGAGAGAGAGAGAGCGAGCTGAGGCTGGCCGCGAACCTGGATCCTCCGGTCTCCGCCTCCCAAGTACTGGGATTACAAGCGTGCGCCACCACGCCCGGCTTTGTCAACTGGATTTTCTTACCTCATTTCCTTAGAATTTTATCCCTGTGTCCCTCACATTTCAGTCACTTGCTCCTTCCTGGACACAGGAGGTATTTTATCTTTCTGTATCTTTGTACACGCTAATCTCTTTACTCAAAATGTTCTTCTGTCTTTTCCCTATTCCCCCCAAAAAAAACCTCTTTGTCAGATCTTACCTTATATTCCTAGGCAAAATGATTTTCTCCTTCCTTAACACTTTGATAAATCTTTGGTATATGTGTGTATATATAACATACTATATATACATAGATATAACTAACTAGATATATGACATATATATATATTACCCTTCTAATTATAGTTGTCTAATTATTCCTAAGATAAATGAACATATGTTGTATAAATTAAGTTTTTTACTTATTTATATTCACGAAGTTTCCCTTTTTATTATGAATCAGTCATAGTAATGATTGCATTTCATTAAAATTTCATTTCATTTTAATTTTATCACAATAGTAAATGTACATATTTGACAATACAGGAGCCGAATAATTAGTAATAAGCTCTTTGACATTGTTAAAAATTAAAATATTGAGCCGGGCACGGTGGTGCATTCCTATAATCTCAGTACTTGAGGCTGAGACAGGAGGATCGCAGGTTCGAGGACAGCATCAACAAATAGTGAGACTCTCATCAACCTAATGAGACTCTGTTTCAAAATAAAAACTAAAAATCAGGCTGGGGGTGTAGCTCAGAGGTAGAATTCCCCTGGGTTCAATCCCCAGTGCCACACACACACACACACACACACACACATACACAAAATAAAATATAATTGTTAAAAAATACCTCATAAAATTTAAGCATGAATGTTTTGAGTTTTTTTCTTTAAAAAACTTTTATTAGCATGTATTAATTATACATACTAATGGGGTTCAGTGTGGTATTTCAACTCATGCACTTATCAAATTGGAGTAGTTAGCATTGACTTCCCCTTATCGTTTCCTTGTTTAGAGCCTTGAGATCCTCCCTTTTAGATCTTCATAATATGTAATTGTTAATTGTAAACTATAATCATCCTACTGTACAGCAGAACATAAGAATTTATTCTTTCTGTCTGTATTTTGGTGCCTGTTATCCAGTAACCCTTCATCCACCCCCTCCCACTTTCCTAACCTCCAGTAATCACTATTCCACATTCAAGTCAACTTTTTTTTTTACTTCCACATGAGAGGACATGCAGTATTTGTCTGTGTCTGACTTATTTAACTTAACATAAAGTCTTCCAGTTCCATTCTGTTACAAATGGCAAGATTTCATTCTTCTTTATAGCTGAATAATATTCCATTGTGTATATATACCACATTATTTTATCCTTTCACCAAATGATGGGCACCTGTTTTGAGTCTATATCTTAGCTATTGTGAGTAGTACCACAATAAACATGGGAAGGCAGGTACTTCTTTGGTATGCTAATTTCATTCTCTTTGGATGTTGCTATAATTTGGATCTTAAGTATACCCTAAAGGTCCATGTGGTATCGTGTGTGTGTGTGTGTGTGCGCACACGTGCGTGCATGTGTACGTGTGTTACTGGGGATTGAATTCAGGGGCATTCTACCTCCAAACTACACTCTCATCACTTTTTATCTTTTTATTTTTCATCTTTTGAAACAGGATCCTTCTAGGTTGCTGACAGTCTTCCTACACTTCCTACATGGCTGAGACTTGTCCTTGAACCTGCGATCCTCCTGTCTCAGCCTCCCAAGTACTAGGATTATAGGCATATTATTTAAAGAACTACAAAGAAGCAATCCTAAAATTGATATGGAAGCACAAAAGTCCCTTTATCTTACATGTCTCCCAAAAGTCTATGTGGTAAAGGCTAATTCGCCAGGGGAGGGGACATTATTAGAGGCTGTGGAAATTCTAAAAGGTGGTGCCTGAAGGGACGTCTTTAGGTCATTAAGAGTATATGCTGATGGGGACCGTGGGACCCTTGCTCCTTCCTTTCTCTTTTCTGTGTCCTGGCTACGTAAGGATTTTGCTCTACCATGTATCCCTGCCACGATGGGCTGCCTCTCCAAAGCAACAGAATGAACCAGTCATGGACTGAAATTTCTAAAACTGTGAGCTAAAATAAAGTTTTCTCTTTATAAGTTCATTTTCTCAGGTATTTGTTATAGTGATGGCAGCTGACTAGTATAGATATATACTAGTATAGATATATACTAGTCAGATATATATAAAAAAGCGAGATAACTGGATACTATGGTAGATCTGTTTTTAGTTTTTTAAGTTTTTCATAATGTCTGGACCAATATATATTACCACCAATAGTGCATGAATTCCTTTTTCTCCATATCATTGCCAGCATTTGTTACTTTAATCTTTTTGATAGTAGCTATTTTAACTGGGATAAAAGGATATTTCATAATTTTGACTTGCATTTCTATGATGGATAATCAATTGTATTTAGAATTTTTTCACCTATTTCTTGGCCGTTTGTGTTTCTTTTTTGAGAAGTGCCTATTCAAATTATTTATCCATCTTTAAATTGGATTGCTTTTTTTGTTGTTAAGTTTTTTGAGATCTCTATCTATTCTGCATATTCTGCATATCAGATGAATGGTTGGAAAATATTTTCTCCCATTTTTGTGGTCGTCTCTTCACCCTGGTGATTGTTTCCATTGCTGCATAGAAACTTCTTATGAAGTTTGATTGAATCCCACTTGTCTGTTTTTGCTTTTGTTTCCTGTACTTTTGGGGTCTTTGGCCAGCCATGGTGGTGCATGCCTATAATCCCAGTACTTTGGAGGCTGAGGCAGAGGATTGCAAATTCAAGGCCAGTCTCAGCAATGTAGCAAGACTCAGAAACCTAGAGAGATCCTGTTTCAAAAAATAAAATAAAATAAAATAAAATGGGCTGGGGGTGTAGCTTAGAGGTAGAATGACCCTGGGTTCAATCTCCAGTAACACACAAACACACACCACCACCACCACCACCAACAACAACAACAACAACAACAAACAACAACAACAACAACAAAACATTACTATACTGATATATTTAGGTGTATCCCCCTATAGTTTTTGGTGGTTTTATAATTTCAGATCTTATGTTTAGGTCTTTGATCTATTTTTAGTTGATTTTTGTACAGGGTAAGAGATAGGGGTCAAGTTTCAATCTTTTGCATAGGGATATCCAGTTTTCCCCACACTGTTTGGTAAAGAAGTTATCTTTTCTCCAGTGTTTCTTTTTGGTTCTTTTGTTGAGCATCAGTTGGTTGTGATTGCATCGATTTATTTCTAGGATCTCTATTCTGTTCATTGGCCTATGTGTCTGTTTTTATATCAGCATCATACTCCTTTTGTTACTATGGCTCTGTATTATGCCTTGAAATCAGATACTTTGATGCCTCCAGTTTGTTTTGTTAAAAACTGCTTTGGCTACTTAGGGACTTTTGTACTTCCATATCAGTTTTAAAATTGCTTTTTGTAGTTGTTTAAGTAATATAATTGGTATTTTGGTGGAGATGGAGATTGTATTGAATCTGTAGATCACTTTTTGCAGTGTAGGCATTTTAACAATATTAGTTCTTCCAGTCTATCAACATGTGAGGTCTTTTCTTCCTTTGTGTCCTCTTTAATTTCTTTGATCAGTGCTTTGTAATTTTCATCATTAAATTCCCAGGTTAAATTTATTTCTAGATAATTTTTGTAGCTATTCTGATTGGGACTGCTTTCATGGTTTCTTTCCCAGAAATTTCACTATTGGTATATAAAAAAACCACTGACTTTCGTATTCTTATTTTGTCCTACGACTTTAAAGAATTCATTTATCTGTTTTAACAGTCTTTTGGTGATGTCTTCAGATATTTCTCTATATAGAATCATATTATACATACATAGGAATAATTATTCTTATTTTGTATCCTCTGACTTTAGTGGATTCATTTATCAGTTTTAAGTCTTTTGGTGTTGTCTTCATATTTTCTCTTCTACTTATATATAAGTAGGAATAATTTGACATTCTATTTGTATGCCTTTTCTCCACACTTTAAGTTAGATCTAAGCATAAAAAGTAATCACAAAACAATAAGTAGTTTAGAAAATCATTTAGCAGAAATGCTTAAGAACTTCATGAAAAAAATTTAAACTCTATGCATCAGTATTAAAGATGACAGATTGAAAGCCACATCATGTTAATGGATAAAATGATAATATTCATATGTGAAATTTAATTCACAAATATTCTATGAATTCAATGCAAGTATAATCAATACTATGGCATGAATTTTATTTTTAGTCAGTGATAAATTGATTTTAAAGTTCATATGGCTAAAACAAACAGCATTAGGTCTAGTATGCATTAAGACAAAAACTGTTAAGCATTTCTCTGTGCAGATAAATAAACCAGAGTAATAAAATAGAGGGAAAACTCATCAATGGATTATATAAATTATGTAAGAATTTGCTGTATAATAAAATAAGCACCTCAATTATAATTGTTCAGTATATATGATAAAAAATTTGGTTCTGTCTATGTGAAAAATGAGAGGTGATCTCTGTCTCATATTATAGGCAAATATGATTTCCAGGTTATCAAAATGCTTTAGATAAAACAAAATAGTTAATGTTAAAAACAAAAGATAAATTTTTGTAATTCAGAAGTGGGAAATACTTAAGTATGATTTAAATAGTGTAAAATATGAAGTAAAACTTTATGTATTGGATTATATCAAGTCAAGGATGTCTGTTCTATGAAGAAGACTGTGAGCAACATTAATAGATGGGTAACGTATCTAAATCCAAAAGATGAATGCCTAGAGTGAACTGGGAATTCTTGGAGAATTTACACAACATTTATGATCCAAAGTCAGAACTCATGCAGCATTTACTCATTTACCTCGTTGATGCAGTCATAAGAGCTTTCCTGGTTCAACGAGCCTCAGTGATGGAGGGGTACAGTTCTGGAAGGGCATGCAACACCAAAAATATTGCTCTGATACATTTTAGAAAGTGTAAAAAGTGAAGCTCTCCAATATCAAGGTGGTAGTGAAAAAGATACATTCTGGAGAAAGAGTAGAATAAAATATTCTAAACCCTAATATCCTAGTAATCCTGTTCCAGGATAAATACTTCAAAAGATTCTCCATCGTAAGACATTACCAGTACATGCAGCCCAGTGTGGTGGCCCATGCCTGTAATCCGAATACACAGGAGGATTGAAGGTTTGAGGACAGCCTCAGCAATTTAGCGAGGCCCTCAGCAACCTAGTGAGACTCCGTTTCAAAAAAAAATAGAAAAAGCTGGGAGTGTAGCTCAGAGGTAAAATGCCCCTGGGTTCATCCCCAGTACCCCACACACAACAAAAATAAAATTAATTAATTAATTAATAAGAGTACATGCACAGAGTTTTTTTTTTTTTTTTGCGGCACTGGGGATTGAACCCAGGGGCATTCTACCTCCAAGCTACACCCCAGCCCTATTTTTTTTGTTCTTTATTTTGAAATAGGGTCTCCCTAAGTTGCAGAGGGCCTCACTAAGTAGCTGAGGCTGGCCGTGAACCCAGATCCTCCTGTCTCAGCCTCCCAAGTACTGGAATTACAAGCATGCGCCACCACGCCCGGCTTTGCACAGAAATTTTTAATGTAGCCATGTTTGTGACAGTAGGGAATTTATGACAACATAAGTATTTAATCCCGTGGGAATGGATAAATATTGTGGAATCACACTATGCAAAATTAAATATCACTCAAATTCAAAATTAGATAAATGTGCAAAATATTATTACATCTAACAAGGAGCAAAGTTTTTTTTTCCAAATCTTTTCAATAAGCTTGTAGGCCCACAATTAAAAGTTATAGGTAAGCCAGGTGTGATGGCACATGCTTGTAATCCCAGTACTTGGGAGGCTGAGACAGGAGGATTGCAGGTTCACGGTCAGCCTCAGCAACTTGTGAGGCCCTCTGCAACTGAGTGAGATCCTGTTTCAAAATAAAGAATAAAATAGGGCTGTGAGTGTAGCTCAGAGGTAGAATGCCCCTGGGTTAGATCCCCAGCACCGCAAAAAAAAAAAAAAAAAAACAAATATAGGAGGTATGGGGACCAAATAAAAATAAAAGTGGTAAAAAATAACTATAAATCTTATGGAATGTGTATATTGGTGACTTTTATATTTTTTGTTTAGATAATTTTATATGTGTATATTTTGAGTTTACAGATTGGTCATTAACACAAATAGATATATCTTGTCCTTTTGACTAACAAAATAAAATAATTGATATGTAACTTATTTCTATTTTAGATTGTGATGAAGAATCCAGTGTTTATGTGCCAAGCTCTGTCCAAAGCTGCAGAATCCTTGCTTTTGATTGGAGCTTCTGAATTTTTGCCTATATATTTAGAAAATCAGTTTTTATTAACACCCAGGTTGTCAGCTACACTTACAGGTAAACTTTTCTTTTCATTCTGCTGATTTCAAAAATTTTGTATAAAATACATACATACACATATGCATATGAAATATTTAAAGCAAGCATAAAATATAAGGAATAATATACCTAAATAGACATTTGCTGAAAGTTTTAAAAAATGATCACTCTGCTGTCATTGCGCCAATAATGTTCAATACATTATGACCTTGCAAGGACATCTGCATCCCTTCTTAATCCATTTCTCTTCCTCCCCTTTAATGACCACTCTCCTGAAGTTACAGTGCATTCTTTGTGTACGTGTTTGTACACATTTTCTGTTTATTTGGCTGTTTTCAACCTATTTCTAAAATGTGTGTATTATTTATACAAGCTCTTCTACTACTTTTTTCATGAGAAATTGTTGATCTATATCTATTTAATGCATCTAACTGTGCTATGAAACTCTATTTTATGAATATACAACTATTTACCCATTATCATATTAATGGATATGATATTGCCTCCAATTTTTTACTCTTTCAAACAATGTAGTAATGAATAGGCTTACTGATATGTACACATCTGTCAAAGTTGTTCCATGTTCTGACATTAGAGGGGAATTGTTTTGTGCACATCCTCAGTTTTACTAGTTATTGAGAACTTGGCTTGGAGAGCCAAGAACACTCAATAGCAAGAGTTCTCAATAGCAAGTTCTCCACTAGGAAGAGGATGCTAGTGGAATTCAGTATTATAAGGTTTTAACATTAATAGGGAAATTATAAATGTAATCATTTATTTTAGGCTGGAAAAGTTAAAGAAGCATGCTGTAACTTTTAGGGTAATCAATAAAGAAATTTGATATCTCCTGTCCTTGTAATCATGCCTCTTGCAATCAAGCTTCAGTCTAGTAGACTAGCTCATAAGAGCTCTCAGTAGGACAGGTCCCAACTTGTGTTTGACACGGATTTAAGTTCCTGATATGTCTTAGATGCCATTACTGTATAGGAGACAAATGTCACCATACTTCCCTAAAGTTCAGTTTTTTTCTCTGCTTTTTAATTTAAATCTTTGTTGCTGTATGTTAGAACAGAGAGAGTTGCATTGATGTCTGAATTTTCTGTACTATCAGCTGATAATTTTTAACAGTATTTTTCTCCTTTTTTTTAGGAATTATTTTAATTCCTGGAGGTGCACTTGGCCAGCTTCTGGGAGGTATCATTGTTTCCAAGTTAGAAATGTCTTGTAAAGCCCTCATGAGATTTGTAATAATTACATCTAGCTTATCACTTATATTTCTTGGATGTATAATTTTTGTACACTGTGATTCAGCGCAATTTGCTGGAATCAGTGAAGATTATGATGGGTAAATATAATTTTGTATATTAGGTTTTTAAATCAGAACCCAACAGCATATTTCTCAGTCAATTAATAATTATGCAGTGACCCTTATATGCTTACACCATTCTTGGAACTATTAGACATATAAAAGAAATATAAAGCATAATTTTACCTTTCATAGTTAGGGCAAAAATGTTATAATGATATCTGGTGATATGACTGCTCATTTTGTCATGAAGTACTAGAGAAAATATGCATTGAAATGGATTCAGAACCTAAGAGCAAAATTTCATATTAAGATGTTAACAACTAGGAGATAATACTAAATTCTTTACAAAGGCAATTTTACCTTGTGTTCTTTTTTTTGTGGCATTGAGGATTGAACCCAGGGGCATTCTACCTCCAAGCTACACCCTCAGCCCGAATTTTTTATTCTTTATTTTGAAACAGGCTCTCACTAAGTTGTGGAGGGCCTAAGTAGCTGAGGCTGGCCGCGAACCCGGATCCTCCTGTCTCAGCCTCACAAGTACTGGGATTATGAGCGTGCGCCACCATGCCCAGCTTACCTTTTGTTCTTGAATAGGTTTGTTTGCTTTCTTTTTTTCAAGGTGTGCAAGGATTTTTAATTTTTGGTTAAAATATTGGAAACAAAATAATGTAATACATGCCTGTAATCCCAGTACTTGGGAGGCTGAGACAGGAGGATTGAAGATTTAAGGCCAGCCTCAGCAATTTAGTGAGACCTCAGCAACTTAGCAATACCCTATTTCAAAATCAAAAATAAAATAGGGCTGGGTGTGTAGCTCAGTGATAGATGCCCCTGGGTTCAATCTTAGTACCAGAAAACAAAACAAAACAAAAATCTGACAAAAGATGTGAATTACTTACATACTGATTATTATAAAATATTGCTGAGAGAAATTAAAAACCTAAGTTTTTTTTTTTATTTTTTTTATTTTTTGCGGTACCGGGGATTGAACGCAGGGGCGTTCTACCTCCGCGCTACGCCCCCGGCCCTATTTTTTTATGCTTTATTTTTGAAACCGGGTCTCACGAAGTTGCAGAGGGCCTCACTAGGGGGAGAGAGAGAGAGAGAGGGACAGGGAGAGAGAGAGAG